>CM060244.1:0-97256 GCA_030555515.1 Acutogordius australiensis | reverse complement strand
ACCTTAGATTGATTAGTAATATCGATGCAAAGGTGAATACATAGGTATTTTGGTACTTATAATATTGCAAAATTCGTTATAATTTAATATTTTTGTTGAGCAAATAGTCTGATTGGGCTAAAAATGTTTAGAGAATTAGCTAATATTATATTTGGGCACAAGCACCATACAAACTTCGCTTCTGCACAGTCCTGCTATAATCCCAATATTTTGATCTTTTTACGATAAATACTTTACATAACATTGGATATATGCAATTTAATTGTCAAATTAACCCTCAAGGAAATACACGAGTTCTGATATAATTAGCGAAAATAGGGGAGGATGAATTTGCACCTTGTTTAATGCTTTTTTTTCCACCTACCAACGCCCCTAATTATTAATAATTTTTTCTTACCTTACAAAATTATAAATTGTCCTAAGGATCCATGAAAATTCTCATTTTGACAGGTAATATTGATAGGATCAATAAAACATTTTTTGAACATATAATTTGTCAACACGTATTAAATTTGGCCTGCTTGAATGTAGACGTTGAAAAACCACTTACATTGTTCAGTGAAATATTTTAACCGTAGAGGCCCGTTATTTGGATTAAAATAAGGGCGGAGTCTGTTTGAGCTATATTTAAAATACAACTGAGTCCGGACCCGATGGGAAGAGTGACCACATGGTTAGGGCCGGGTACTATGAAAATATATGGGTATAGCCATAAAAATTAATAAAGTTTACCCAAATCTTAAAAAAATATTTATTTTGTATTGAAATTGAGTTTAAACGCGCACACCTTGCAATAGTTGTTTTATTATTTAGTTGGTTTATTGGTCTTATTTGTTGGACCTGGACGAAACCAAGAAACAACTGGGACAGATTCAGTGGAATATCGTGAAACGACTGATGCCATTTGGAATGTTGGAGTCGAATTATTCAAGTAAACTTTTTTTGAAAAATCACTTTTTGTTTAATTGTTGTAAAACAAATATGTTGTGTTGTTGTTAGCCCCGGTTCTTTTGACAAAACGAATATAAGTGGTCATGCGGGCGTCTTTCTTTTCTATAGGGCAAATTCAAAATTATAATCGTTTTTGTTATTCAAATTAAATTTTATTTTGTAACGAATATACAAAAAGTTGTCAAACTCATTTGAAAGCAAATACAATACTTTCCCTGGAAAAAAAATTTTTTTTTAAGAATGGAAAAAATAAAATTATGGATATTGTTAAGAGTTTTTAAAATCTTAGGATATGGACGCGCAGGGCCGAGCCAAAAAGAAGTTGAAAAAATGTCGGGTGCCAGGCCGACGACCCGGTTCATTAAATCAATGGCCCTGAATTACAATAAAAACTCATAGCTACTCACATATAAAAGTGAATTGCGAGTTTATTAATTTAACCAGGTTTTTTTGTTTCTTTATTGCATTTTGAATACATTAACTAACATAAAGGAAATTGGGAGGAGCCTATGCCGGCAAAAGCATTCTCTTTTCGCCCCAAAGTGTAGCATCCTCGCTCATATTGCTCCACGGGGGAGCCAAGGGTGATACGGGCCAACAAATCTTCAATGCTTTGGGCTTTCCCAACGAAATAAACGATAAACACCGCGTAGCCCAACGCGAAATCATGCGCCAAATCTTAATCCCCACCCTAGCGGGAGGTGGAATATTGAGAAAAATCAAAGCCATATTCTTGCAACAAGGTAAACATATTTTGTTCAGAACTCAGAGCTAGGAAAAAAGCCCATTTTGGGGCAAATCTGGTTATTTTATGAATTATGGAAAAATACAGGTTTTTAAAGCTTTAAGTAAGAAAAGAATCAATAAATATGAAATATTTTGCATAAATTGTAAAAAGATTGTAATAAACTCAAATTAGACCATGAGTGCTATTGGGGCCTGGTCGCTGCAAAAGTAGGCTGAATCTGTGCGGTTTTAAAATATTTAAGGCAATTTAGTAAAATGGGAAACATAGATTACCTTTATAAACCATGAGTTATGTTTTTGATAATTATTTTCGCAAATAAATTAACTTGGTAATAGATATGGCTTAAGACTTATTTTTTGATTGAATTTCAGAAAGATATTTTTAAGCTTTTAGGGTAACTTAAGTCAAAGGATTGGAGTAGTGTTTAAGTATTTGAAAAGCCGATCATTACATATGAATTGTTTTTCGAAAAGTATCAAAAAGTCTTTTGAATTGACTTGATTGTCAAAGGCATAAAACGGCCGTAGAAACCTAGGAAGAAAAAAATATTTACAAAAGGAAAACTGGTTAATTATTCTTTCCACCAAATAATCCCCTAGGTTAAGAGTTATTTTAATTAATGTAGCTAGATGGGCATAAATTTATATGTGTTTTATCCTATATATATAATTTGTTAAATAAAGATAAGGTTTTACCTACGTGATATAATTTGTAAATAAAATTTTTCTAACCATAATTTAAGTTAAAACGCACGACAATTTATATTTAAATTCCTGTTTAACCTCTACCCAGGTCTAAACGTAGAACCTGGCTTCCAAAATCAAGCAACAGAATATTTCGAGGCCATCATACAGCCTGAAAATTTTGATCAAAACCCGGCCACCGCTAGGCAAGCTATGAACACTTGGATCGCCCAACAGACTCAAGAATCTATGACGGACCTCATTTTCAAGGATGTCAACGTTATGACGAAATTCATTCTCGCCAGTGCGTGGGAAATACAAGTTTTAGCCTTTTGCAACTCTAAAAGTTAAGGGCACCTTCAAAATCTTTTTTTTTTAACTTGCCATAAAAATTTAAAGTTTTATTTGAGCAGCTTTCAACTTATAAAACTAAACTAAAGAAGCGCATAATAGAAATTCTAATTTGAACTCTTTTAAAAGAGGTATGGCTAAGAGCACTTTTTTATGCAATTATTTGAAAATTAACATTTTGAAAAATGATATACATACATATTTTAACATCAAATAAAAGTCAAAATGGGACAGAAATATAGACCCAAAAATGACGCAACTCAAAACGTTTGTGGGCGCGGGCGGGCTGCAAAAGGAAATTCCTATGATGACGTTCACTGATACGGTCTTTTACTTCGTTGACCCACTCACGAAAGCGCAAGTTATTGAGTTACCTTACACCGGGAACCACGTCGGAACTTATTTCATCCTTCCCAGTGCCGGGTCAAGCATTGGCGAGCTCGAAATGAGGTTTCTATTTAGCCCATAATTATTGATATAGTCGCCGTGAGTTAAATGCCATTCATATCCTACACTTAGGTTTCGATTCCGTGCATAGCTATTTTTTTCAGAAAATAACACACGTTTAAACCACTTTAAAGCTGTTAATTGATTTGCTTAGGCAGTAGGCTCTCTAAACGATATGCCTAAAATGAGAATAGGCTTAAAAAAACTAGGTCGCCGGCGTGCGAGCAGATTTCACTATTTAACCCATTCGGCAATATTGAAATTGCCTTGCTAGGGTTTAACAGGGTCACTTAACTAAACAGGGCTTCCCTCTATGGGTAAAGGTATGGGGAAAACCTCACCAATTGTTTTTTAAGTTTGTGTTGTGTTCCACACTAAAGTCAGTGTTGAGCCTGATATGTAGCTATGAATGGGTGACCTGCCAACAAATCCCAAAATCGTCCATTTTTCTGTGGAGAGCCTAGACCTATTCGCCGACGTGCTTTCAATTTTTAAATCCAGGGTCCAATAGATTTAATATGTCCATTGTAGATTAACATAAAAGTGAATTTTTATAGGCATATTGTTTAGCGGACATAAATTGGGATATCTACTATATTTGTTTTTATCGTATTTATGGATTTCTTTTGTATACGCGTATGGCGGCTTAAATAAATAACAAGTTTAAACAAACAAAGTTTAAGGCCTTCCCCATAGGCCACCATGCTCCTTCAACGTTTTGAGTCTTTTTACACGAGCAAAGCAACTGCTCACAAAAATGGTGAACTTTGCTTGCACACCGGCCACCAAGGGCCTAAATTCACACATTAGGCGTATATTGTTTGGGGCCAACAAAGGCCACACAACAGCTTTAAAGTGGTTGCAATCTTATTTTCCAAATACGCCGTCTATGTAAGGAATCGAATCCAAACCTCCTGCGTATAAGACTGATATTTTTCACTGAACATTATAAACTTATTTACAACGAATTAAATTTTAATATCTGCGGTCATTACGGATGCTAGCTCTCGCTAGTTTTAAGGCATTTAGTTTGTATTAAGCGTCTTAATTTCTACCCTTATTTAAGAATTATTCAAATGTTAATTAGTTACTATACCTCAAGACACTATCAAAAAAGTATAAAACAAACAACCTTTTTTATAAATGACCAAGTTTTAATGTTTTGCCTGAGGCCAGAAAATACAAAAATTTATTTATTCGCAGTTTTTAACCCCTATGATAACGTATAACATACTTTAATATTTAATATGTTTTTGCTCACGTAATAAAGGTAATTATTTTGGATTTACCGGAAAAAATTTAAATATTAGCAAATTTAAAAGATAAATATTATTATAATTGCCTTGGCCTACCTGATATTTTGCGCTAGATAATTAGCAGGTTGTTATGAGCAATTATTAGGGTTATTTTAATTTTCTAAGTTTTTTTTCCTTCGGGATATATCTAGTAGAGATTAAAGTCGACTGTCGGCCCGGGTCCAAATTAAAAGAAATGTCGAGCGGGCCGGACTGGAAAATCACGCCCTTTGGACTATAATAGATAGGCTGAAGTGTTAAAGGTCACTGCTACAATAACGCCCTTGACAAAAACTGAATAACTTACAAGTTTTTTTTTTATAAAAAGGGTAAAGAATTATTTAAGGTATTCTTACTATGTGTAAATAGATTATCTTCTGTGGGTGTCCGAAATATGCTGACAAATTTGAGTCCAATGTCCAACGTGAGAATAACGATTCCTAAACTGGCTTTTAATTTAACGTACGATCTCAAGCCACAGCTAATTGAAATGGGAATGACAAATATGTTTAATGGCGGTTTAAATTATTAAATTACATTCAAAATAAATATATTTTTAGAGAAAATATAGAATATCAGCTCTCGAGTTGGCTTGTTATGTTTATTCTAATCCTATTAAAATCGATTAAAACTTAAATGCTCCTCCCTGTAAGTTTTTTTGAAGCCTAGCCTTAATATACCGACTGCAAAATATAAAAGAAAAGGTTAAGTAGCTAGTTACATGAATTTGTAACGGCAGAAGGTTATATACATCTTCAACCCATTTTATACAAGTGCCAAAGCCCCAAGTATGGCGGCCTCGTAAAAGAAGAGGCTGTATGAGGAGGGGGTTTTTTAGCAGGTACCCCTAACCCCGCATCCACCGGTAAGTTTTTAATGAAATACGGACTAGAACGGACAAACATATCTTTATCTCATTTACGCACTGATCTACTTGTTATTCTTAAAAATTACTGGTGTATTAGATCATCCCAATCCCAGTATATTAATAGGCTAGCTTGGGGATCAAACGAGCAAATTTTCCACCCCCTTACAAGAAAATAACACCCCATTTTGTACGGCCTTACACTTTATTTTAGCCTTATGTAATTTGCCTAGAGCAACCTATGTATTTTGTTGAAAATTATAGATAATTTATGGCTATTTAAATACCCCTTCGAATTAACGTCTCCCTACATTAAAAAATACGTATAATTCAAGTCTCATACGATTTAAACAATACTAATAATTCAATCTCTAATTAACTTATTTATTATTTTAGCCTCACACGACCTAAATAATAATGATAATTCAATCTCTATTACCATATTTATTATTTGTTTTAGGGTCAGCTGATTTCACGGGAATGGTTGCTGGGGTAGCCCATTTGCCCCTGGACAATTTCTATCATCAATCTAAAACGAGTTTCCAGGATGAGGGCCAACTCCAAGGCAGCCTACCCCAAGTACCAGTGGCGGCCCTAAACACCCCACCCACAATATTTGAAGCTAATCGCCCGTTTGTGTTTTGCATTATATCGACAAATACACAAACTCCGCTATTCATGGGACGCTACATGGGAGAATAAATGGAAAAAAAAGGACACTTAATAATTAGGGCGTCGGTCGGCCGCGTTTAGAGTCCATTTATTATTAATTGACATATTTTGAAATTTTTTTTTAAATTTTAAGAAAGATTAAAAATAAACTTTTTTATGCAATTATTTATATGACTTTTAGAAATAGCTTTATAACAAGAAAAAAAATGTAAAAATTAAAGTGTTTTTTTAATTAATAATTGAACACTGCATCCTTTATTTTTTTAAAGGGTTTTTTCTAATTTAAATAAAAAACAAATTAAATAAGGGCTCTAAAAGCCTTATAAAAAGTGAACATTTTCGTTACATATTTTATAATTTTAGTAGCTAATATTATGGTTTGCGATTCGTAATAAATATTTCCTAAAATACACAATACGCCATGTTTTTTAACTAGATAGTTTTTGTCCTTTAGATTCTTACAAAATATGAACATCTGGTAAAAATGGTTTATTTTGTGCCCTAAAATCTTCAAATAAAAAGACCTATAGTGGCTTGTTTTCAAAATATGTTTTTTAAATTAAACGCATTTGATTGGCATCTAAATTAGGATTTGCATTCTGAAAGGGATTAAATATTAACACAACAAATAGAGTTTTTAAGAGGATATATGTAATAAAAACAAAAATTTTGCGGATTTTTTGTGGATACATATTAATTAATTTTTGTAAATTTTTTTGAATATGCGATATATTATAAAATTCTTTTGATTTTAAATAATTTTCATGACTATAAAAATTGGCAGTCAATTAAAACTTGTGTATAAATCAAAAGATGTTTGTACAGCATGTGATATTTTCAGAAAAATCATGAGCATATTCCCATAACTCTCAGTATAAGGATTTACCTCTAATTAATATATGTCCCATATAAAATATAATGTCTTTATATTGAGTGTTTCAAAAACAATTTAATTACAATGATGTTTAATGAAACTTTTTAAGATGTTTTTTTAAACTTAGAAACACATTTATTAAATAATATTGGCTAATATTGAAAAATTTTTAAATATAAAAAACAAATATATTAAAATACTTTTTTGCTTTACGTTGAATGCACAATAATTATTCATTAATTAAGGGCTACCATCATAAATGTCACATCTTTTTATAATATTATAAAAGTTTTATTGCTTTAAAATATTTACAAGGCCGTATGTTTGTCAAAAGGGGGCAGTTGCCCCCCTTAAAATATTTTTTTATTTTTACAATTTAATTAGCGGTTGAATTTAAATAACATATATGGCAATACTAATCAATAAAATTTGCTACTTTTTAAAAAATATATAGCCTTATTAATGGATTTTGCTAATAAGATTAAAATTAAATATGTAAATCCTTTCCTACAAAAATTTTCTTGCCCCGTTTAGAAATGTTTCTGCATACGCCCCTTAATAATAAAATTAAAAATGCGAAATGTTTGTAAGGACACTAACTTTATTGGCATTATAAATTGGGTCAAATTAATTCTAAAGAATTATTAGTAATAATGTAGTTATTACAAATACTATAGCTAGTCATATTCATTTAAATAAGTTTAGAATTATCTACAGAGATTATAGAGCCTCGGATAGACCGTAGTATGTGACAGATTTTTACCCCCTATTGCCAAACTATTTTTTTCTTAATTAAAAAAAATTTGGGCTATAGAATTTTTTATTTATTAGAAAAAACATGCTAAAAAATTATATTGAATTTTTTTTTGAAAAGTTGCATACGACATATTGCTGTGTCTTAATTATATAATTATACTCAAGAATGTAATTACTAGTTGTCGAAATAACTTTTATTTATTTGCTTATTATTAATTTTATGAAAATATGGTTTTAAATAAGCTGTTATAAAAAAAGTATTATAAATCATAACAATAAAATGGCATTTTTTATATTCTCTTCTATAGACACAAAAAAATTAAAATTTTATTATAGGAAATTTTATTATATTTAAGGGCACGTGCAAAATATGTTTTTATTTTTGCATTTTTTAAAAATATATTTTTTGTTAGGGCACGAGCAAAGTGTGTTTTTATTTTCGTAAAATTTTTAAAATTTTGAAAAAAAATTTTTGTAATAAAACGCAAATTTTCAAAAAGTTGTGAAATCTAGTATATGCACATAAAATGCTTTTTCTGAAATAAAATATTTTTGAAAAAATTATGAAAAAAAATAAATTTTTGAAATTTTCAGAATTTGCAAAATTTTACGAAAATAACTCACTTTGCACGTGCCCTTATTAAAATTTTTTAAAAAAAGCATTTTATGTGCATATAATTAATTTAACAGCTTTTTAAATATTTTCGTTGTATTACAAATTTTTTTCTAAATTTTGGAAATTACACACAAATTAAAACTCACTTTGCACGTGCCCTAACTTACAAAAAAAATTAATTTATTAAAACATCTGTTTATTAACTGCTCGGTTCGTTTAATTCAAAAGTTTTGCGGCAATGGTACTTTGGGTTGATAAATATCGACCTAAATATCTATCTGATTTAGATTATCATAAAGAGCAATCAAGCAAACTTGGAATATTGGTATACTATACTTTTAATTTTTGTTGCATATCAAGTTTTAGAAAATTTAACCATAAATTATTTAGCACAAAGTAATTGTTTCATAAGATATAATATTTATTTAGCATCAAGGGTTTAGGTCTTTGTTTACTTGGCTGTTTAACCTTATTAATTTGCAAATATTGCTGTGGTATTTTTAAATTTTTTATCCTATGACTATTATATATAAATAAGGTTGAATCTGGTGATTTTCCTCATTTGTTGTTTCATGGACCTTCTGGTGCTGGTAGAAGAACTAGAATAACTTGTTTGCTAAGAGAAATTTATGGTGACAATGTGGATAAACTTAAACTTGAACAATTTGCATTTAAGACACCATCTAACAAAAATATGGAAATAGATACTTTATCTAGCAATTACCACATTGAATGCAACCCAAGGTTTTTTTTATTATGTATTTTATATTATTTAAAAAAATACTTATATACAATTATAGTTAAAGCATTTTTTATAAACTAAAATTTAACTAGCCTAATAGATTGCAATCATACAAGTATTATGCTATAGATTAAAATATTAAATTTTTACTCACAATATCAAATTAAAGATGTTTATTGAATATCTTTAATTTAACTTAATCATATGGTGTGTTTTATTGAAACATGTAAAAAACATTTACAAAATACAGTTTTACATATCAGTTCAATTGATGATCAGCCAGACATGGTATAACCTTATAAAATGTTTGGTTTAGGATAATATTAATATAAGTTTCAAAAAAATAACATAAATATATTATAGTTAATTCTTTTTACTTGGAATCTCCTGCCTTACAAATAAAATTTAATTTTTTTATTCCCTTTTCTTCAAAAAGTCAAAACTGTTTTTTAAAAGATATATCAAAAAAATTTATGGCAAAAACTAAAATCCTTTTTTTTCATTCCTTAATTTAATGCTCACTTACAAGACATTATTCTTAATTTGACCCACAACAAATTCTTAATTTAATTATAATGAGGCAAGATACAAAAAATTCACTATATTTGATAGTTAAGTTATATTTACCTAGTTTTTAAGTTTGTGAATTGTGCTACTTGTTTCTTTATGCAACCTTTTACATAAATTACTGAGCTGAACAAATTTTTGAGATTTGTAGAATAATCAAATCAAGTCTATTATTTGGATATTTCCATTATGTACAATTTTTTTGGTTAATAAGCTAGCTTTGAACATATATTTATAAAAACATAAAAAGGAAAAAATTAACAAAATTTAAAAAAATTCTATCATATAGGTTTATTAAATAACAGAAAATAATATAGTTGTTATAAAATTGTTTTATGGGTGTTAAGTATACAAAATAATTTGTACAGTCTGTTGATATTAACATAAACAAAATTATTTTTCTATTACTAATAATAATGGTTAAAAATGTTATTTTATTTTTTGTGTTTCCAACTTTTTCCTCATCCCATTTGCTTATTCCGTCCTTTTGGAGCAATTCCTTCTACCTATTGAATATCCATATGGGCTACCTCAAAGGATTGTAGGGCCTCTTGGTCAGCTTGCAGAGCAATTTTTTTGATGTCCACATCATATCTACTCTTTTATTATTTACATGGCCTTATCTTTTTTTTGAAAAGTCTCTTTTAATATTTAATATTTTTATTTGGTCAATGGACAATTCCAAGCCAACTCTTCCATAGCGCCTGAATTACCTACATTTTCAATATATTGTTTTAGGACCCCTATTAAATGTATCCAAAAACCTCAAACGCCTCCAACCATTGGGATTGTTATTATGGTTCGAGTACCGGCTTGGTTAAATTAATATCAATGTTCAATTTTAAATAATAGTCTTTATTATTTAAACTTTCAAAATTTCTGATAATTAAAATAAACTAAACGCATCTTTATATCATTCAAAGGGTATATAAGTCTTATATTGGAATTGCTTCATTTGATTAAATTCTCTGATATATTTGGATCCAAGGGCCTATGTCAAAGTGATCCCCATTAAGTTTTATTGGTACGTTGCTTTTCAGTCAATTTTAATTTCTGATACTTTATGTTTTATATACAAAAACTTAACTTTTTAGCCAATAACCTATTTTTCAATTTGAATGTTTGCCTCCAAACTTTTGCAACTAATAAATTTATTTATTGGATCCGTTATTATGCAGTTTTGCTCGATACCGGGGGTTAAACTTTTTAATTAATTAAATTTACGTTATCGTTGCGTTAAACGTTACTTTATACTAGGTTTATATGGCAAAATTTGGCATTTACCAAAGAAGAGAATCCATCTCGTTGGACAATTTCCTTCTAGATTTTTTTGGGCGTAATGCATCTCCTTAATTATTGCACTTTCTATATATAATTTAATATCAATCTTACCTATTGTTTTTCTAATTTTTATTAAATATACAAATTTATGCTCTCTGGTCAATAAAATCTTATGAGTTAAGCAGAAATTTTTGTATGCCTCTTTTGTGATCAAAAATATCTCTTCCATGTGTGATTTTTTGGAAAAAAAATTATTATACTATCATTTTATAGCCTTTTTATAACATCCCACGATGTCTTTAAGTAAAACACCTTTGCTACACTTTTAGCGATTCTGTTTTAACCGGAAGACGGGAAAAGCAAAAGGGATTATGGGAATAACTTGAAAAATGACGAAGCACGACTTGATTAAGTTAACTTTAAAAACCAGACCTGCTATCTTTTTCAAGTCCATTTACCGTTTCTCAAATCAAATTTTTAATATTTATTTTTTTCCATCTCTCAATCAATCAATTTCTTGTATTTAATTTGACAAAATTAGATATCACGTTTTATGTACGTTCTATATCTCATATTTTCATATTTTTCATCACACACGCACACAGTGAAGTGGGTATTTACGATAGATTAGTTATACAAGAACTCATCAAATCCACGGCCCAAACTCAACAGATCAACACTGGCAAACAAAAAGGTTTCAAGGTTATCGTCCTCACCGAGGTCAGCAAATGCAGCAAGGAGGCTCAATACGCCCTGCGTCGAACCATGGAAAAGTACATAACCACGTGTCGAATGATCCTATGCACCGATTCCTTGTGCAAAATTACGCCTGCCATCAAAAGTCGATGTTTGTGTATACGGGTGCCTGCGCCAAGTATTACTGAAGTAATACTCATTTTTGTTATCAATATTTTATTTGATCAAATTTCATTTAGAAGTTTTGGTGTATTTTGTGTATATATAATATTTAATGAACATTGTGGATTTATTGAAAAATTAATTGTTTCAATATTTTTTTGAAAAGTAATTTAGTATAATAATACCTAATTTTTGACACGTTCCCTATTAAATGGGTTTAAATTTTGGGATTTGCTTTTGCATAGTAGAAGCTAATTTTGTGTGGTGGTTAATTCATTTTTAGTCTTTTTAAAATTGCCTTAATCAAGTTAAAAACCAAACCCAGGGGTGTGTCTTACAAATATATTGCGACAACTTAAACATATATATGTTTTCTATTTTTGTTAAATAACTAGTAGCATTTTTGATAACTTTCTAAATTACGAAAAATTTGAAAATAGCAATTTGAGTTTCAGATGTTCTAGTCAATTTATTCTAAAGTAATAGTTTTTTTAATATGGTTTGGGATATTTGTATTATAATTTAAAGTATATACATTGTTTTTATAAATATATGTTTTGTATTTAATGATTTACTTTTTAATTAAAGCCTTGTTTAAAGTGAGTTTTTATTTTCGTAAAATTTTTTAAATTCTAAAAAATTTATATTTTATTTGCTTAAAACTAAAAGCCAATTTTTTAAAAAAATGTGTTCTTTAAAAAAATTCTGAAAATTTAATGTTTATTTTGAACGTGGCTTACAAATATTATAATACCTATTTTTATTTAAATTTGGTTGAACCCAGATTAAAGCTATACTCCATAAAGTTGCTCAATCCGAAAATTTTCAACTCCCTGATGAATTTGCCTTAACAATAGCTGAGGGCTGTAAAGGAAACCTTAGGCGCTCCATTCTCATGCTTCAGGCCTGTAAATCCCAAAAGTTTTTATTTTTTTAAATTAATATTTTATACTTAATATTTAAAATTGTTAATTACGCTTTTACTATTGAATATCATCTAATCTGGATAAAAAATAGATATATATCTTGTATTTTTTGTTTTATAAAGTACCACGTTTATTTTAAATATATTTGTTTTTTTTAATTTTTGCATGCCGTTTTAATTTAAAAAATCTTATTTTTGAAAAACTTATATCTTGATATACTAAATTAAATTTTTACATATTTATTTTTGTTTCAGTGGCTTAAAAAATAAATTAACTTTTTTGTAAAACAAAACATTTGTAGATACCCATTTTCACCTGGTCAAGATCTAGTACCTATGGACTGGGAAATTTACGTTGAAGATACGGCTGATATGATTTTGAGAGAACAAAGTCCTCACGGGTCTCCTTATTTTATAAAAATTTTTATTGGCAAAATTTTATTTAGAAACAAATGGTATAAACACATGATTAACGGTCTGAATCTATTAATGTCAAGGCGCCAATAAAAAATGTATTTAGAAGTTTTGTTTTGAAATGAGATATTGTTTTAAAAACCTATTATTTATATAAATTTTGCTTTGTAGAAGCTTCTTAAAAATTATTTTGACCTACATATATATTTTTTAAATTTTAAAATACTTATATACCATGCCCATAGTTAGTATTATGCCATTTAGAGACTTGTGAAAAATAATAAAATAGTTTGTATTTGCAAAATTAAACCATTCATATTTATATATTATCTAATTTGTAAGTGAAGTTTTTTTTAGTTATTTCATGACCTTTTGCGTATTTTTTTCTACTCCTTTTTATAAATATTTTTATGCGATTTTAGCTTATTGGAAGTCAGGGATCGTTTGTATGAACTTCTTGTTCATTGCATACCTAATGAAATTATCATAAAGGTTTTTTATCAATTTGTTTCTTGTTTTATTATAGTTATAATTTTTTATTTTACCATATTCACTTATATTGCAAGTATTTTTTACTATTTACTCATATCTTTTATTCTCTGCTCCAATATGTCATTTAACTAATTTTATAAAATTATTAGACAGCTGGTGTATTTAATCTAAATAATTCTTTTTTGGATAATTTTTATAAATAGGAAATAGTAAAACACCTCGTGAAACACTGTGATGCCCAAACTAAAATCGAGGCGCTTAAATGGGCCGCTTTCTACGAACACAAACTACAAAAGGGCAATAAAGCCATATTCCATCTCGAAGCGTTTGTTGCGCGCTTTATGAGCATATATAAGGCGGCCAAAGAGTCCGCCATGTTTTAATAAATTAGAAACAATTATAATGTCTATTACAAAAAACACGGGTCGATAATTTTATGACAAAAATAATCTATCAATTTAAGTGGTATTTTTTTTTTTGATTTTTAATTCCACATTAATATTGGTAATATTTTATCTTTAATTTTTTAAGGATAAAATTTATATTTTTCATAATTTTATTTGTAAAATTAGCCTTTTATAAGCTTTAGAACAAAAGAATTTTTTTTATTTTTGAATCGAGGTCGCATATTGTTTTTATTATTTCGACCTTAAATCAATTATGGCTAGCAAGAATCGAATCCAAAAAGATATGAAAATTGAATTATTCTTTGTCGTTTAAAATTTGACCATTTGTGTTTTTTATTTGAACAAAATTTAAAAATAATGCGGTTTCATACATTTTAAAACTGTCTTTTTTGTTAAAAATTATATTTTTTACGTTGAAATAAATTTATTGACTTCGAAAATGATATTACAAGTTTCCAATTTATTTTAATATTAAGCTTGTATATAAATTGATTTTATTAAAGTTCTTTTACTTAAGAGTTATTTGGGAGAATTATATCAATTTTTTGCTATGCTTATATATATTTTTTGCTATTTATGCTTGTTAACCTTTGTTTGATTTGAATTTGTATAAGTTTAGAGATTACATCCACTTGTGGTCTCGGAGTTTAAAATTAATTAAAATTAATTTTTTTAATACTTTATGTCAATTTTTTATAAACTCTTCAATTAAAACTCACAAATGTTAATTTAAAAAGATTTAAATTATGTGGTATCTAAATATATATTTAATTTTAGCAAATTAATAAATTAAATGGTAATTCATTAAATTTGAAACATAGTTTTAAGTTATAAATAAAATTTAACAACATTATTTTCCCTTATATGATAGCCTATTTATCGAAAGGTTGGGAAATTCAATTTTTGAGGCATCTAAATATAAATAATTATTAAATACATAAGTCAAATTTTAAAGTTGCCCATCTGGTTAGTACAACTATGTGTTCTCGTTTTTAATTTTTTCCCCTGTTTTCCTATTCATCTAGCCTATGAAAATTGCTGAAAAAAACAAAGCATCAGGTATTTTGCTACCTTTATACACAAAAATGAAAAAATCAGATTAATAAAATTAAAATTTTTATTTTATATAAACCAGGGGAAATTTAATTTTAAAAAATTTAACACGATCGTTGCGGTTATTATTTTCCTCGACTTATAAATGTTTATAGCAAGCGAGAAAACCATAAATTAATCTTAAGAATTGAAAAATTTAATTAGGACCTGATTTTATAGAACTTTGGCCATCATGTTTCTTGTTTTTGCTATATGGTAATTATCACTTTCAAAAGGACAAAAAATGTATTTTTTTCTAATTATAATAAGATTTAATTCCGTTATAAAAAATATGATTCGTTGTCCTTTATATTCCTGTTTTATGAACCACAATTTAAATATTATATTTGTTATATTTTACCTTTATTATTGCACTCGACGTTATTCGGCTCCTAATCGGTCTGTCATCCATTGATCCTATTATTTAAGTTATATTTATAAATACTTTAATATATAAGTAAAATATGAAAATTAAAATGTGTTTTAAAATACAAGGGCAAGATTCGCATACTTGTCCTTGGGGGTGGGGCAAACTTGGAGAGCCCCCATCCACCTTCTCCCAAAAATTAAATTAAAATAGTACTTTACATATCAAAAATATCATTTTTCTGACTTTAAGGATGAAACGGCACTCTTCATAGAACATGGTTAAAAATAAATTTAGGTCGGGCATGCCTTTTTTCGGATTCAATCACATATATTCATTTTTAATTTCCCAAAATATGCATTGGCTGACAGATCTTTTAAATGCTGGCTTATTAACATCGAAAGCGACTCATAATATAATATTTCCTCGTTTTTTTAAATTGCCGGGCAGGATTATCATTTAAATAAATATATACTAAATAAAAGACATTTAATGTTTGCCCAACCATCCTACCTCCCAAAATAACAAAATCTTTCCTATTTTGGTTAGTGTTTGATATATATATATTAAAATATAAAAAGAAGGCCGCCTACTTCTTTCAACGGATCTTTGGGCTTCTTCATTCGTTTCCACATGCAGATTTCTTCTCGAACCCGATTCGTTATTACTATTTAATGAATGAACGACTCTACAATTCCGCTCTTGTTCATATTGACGTTGCACAGAATTAGAGAGTTGCCGAGGGGTCAGGCTTGAGGTGGGCGGTGTTACCCCACTGCGGATCAAACTTTCCCGACTTCCACCATGCACGGTCATCAAAGGTTGACCGTGAATCTGTCCTCTGTTACTGTTTGCCGTTGGGTTCGTGGTTGAACCTCTAAAATAGATGCTTTTACCGCTTAGGCTATTATTGTTATTACCACTATTATTATTGTTTCGCCGACCTGATGAGGTGTTGGATCTTATTGAACCGCCATCATGGACAGAATTTCTCATGCTATAATAACATTAGCAAAAATATTATACATGTAGTGTTAAATAAGTTGGCAATTTAAAACTAGAATTAAGACTATCAAGGCTACATTTAAAACAATTTTGCATTATTATTGACCAGAGTTCTACATCAATTTGAAACTTTGTACAAGACAATATAATAATTTAACCAAAAGATACAGACGTTTACTAGCAATGCAATTTGAGTTAACAAATTATATAAAAATTATTTAAGGGGGGGGGGGGGGGGGGTTTTTTTTTTTTTAAAATTTTTTAAATTTTTAAAAAAAATTTTTTTAATAAAAAACAAATTTTTAAAAAATTTTAAATTTTTTTTTTTTACAAAAAAAAATTTTTTTTTAAAAAAAAATTTTTTTTAAAAAATTTTAAAAAAAAAAAATTTTTTAAATTTTTAAAAATTTTAAAAATTTTACAAAAAAAAAAACACCCTTTTCACGTGCCCTAAAATACATAGTAGTTAGTTTGCATAGGAAAGTTTGCTCATTACCTCTCTAAAATAGAATTTAAACTTTAGTTTATAAAAAATATTTTCTACATCCCAGTTTGAAATGGTCTAAAACTATCTTTGCGCATTGGCGAGCTGAATTGATAATATAATTTATTATAAGTAGCATACTTCATATCGGCCCTCATTTTCGCACTTATTGGTGTGATGGCACAGAATCTTTTGCCATCTAACATAGCTCCAGAATTGAGTGGCCCCGGGTTAAGCTGATTTCCAAAGGCATTAACAATCCTTCCATTCTTGTCGATTCCACAAGCATTAAGATGATGGCCACCACTGTCGTTGACGTTTAATCTAGACCGGCCCCCACAACTACTTGAGGGGTCACGGCAACCAATAACGAATCCGCCGTCGCCATTTTTGTTAACTCGCCTACAGCTGTTATATATATCAGCTGATTGATCCAATCCCGGGCCCATAGAATTATGTCGTTGCCAACTTCCGCCACTGTCACGAACCGTGGTTGAGACGCCACAAAACGGGGACTCGAGCCTTCGGGGTCCTGCTTCATTTATGGCCATTCTTGCGGTTGTTGCTAACACGTTGCATATAGATTGTTAAATATAAAAATTGTGTTTATAAATTTTTAAACAACAAAATATATTTAAAAAGTTCCCCAAGATTTATCGTTTTTGTCAAATTTTAGAGTGTAATATCATTAACTATATACACAAAATTAATGTGGAAAAACAATAACATATCGCTAATAACGCTACAAAATTGTAAAAGTTTATTTTTACATTAAGAAATAGCCAACTTGGTCAAAGCAGCCATTTAAGGTTTTAAAATGCTGTAAATAAGATTTTTAAAATAATGGCGAATTTACACATTTACTAAAACCATATAAAAAAAAGCGGGCTCCACATAAGCATTCAATTGACTATCTGAAACCTTTTTAGCCAATTTTAACCTTTAAGATGTTTAAATATTTATGAAATTTTAAGAAACGACCTCTTTTTACTCATTACGTAAATGGAATGCCATTTTAATTGTGAAAAAAAAATGCCTTAAGCCGTTCTCTAGAAGATTCGCTAAGTTGAAAAGCTTGTTAAACTATAAATTTGATTTAACAAACATACGGGCTTATATATTTTTTTTAAAGATAAATATGGTATTTTATCACATATATCATTCGTATCAACACCAGTTTTCTTTGGTAGTGTTCCAAACATCATTATTATATGGATACCTCTTAGGGGAAAACGCCTTACCCGTCAGGGCTTTGCCTCTTTAAATTTTTCAGAAAAATGGAAGACGACTTTGAGATTCGTGGGCCGTCACCCATTTAACTATCATGAACTAGCTCGACGCTTAGTGTAGAACACAACTATTGCTTGCTTTCGAGGTGGTCCTTCTTTCTTCAAGGAAAAATTGTGTCGTGTGTGTGACTAGATAACAAAAAACTTATAAGAAATACCATGGATTAATACATTTATTTAAACTTTTTTAACGTTATATATAAATAAGGTCACATACGTTTGCCTTGGTTACCGTTCAACTGACAAGTCTCCTGTAATACCAAAAAAAAAATTAGTTTCGGATTATCATATACAATAAGCAAGAGATTTTTTTTTTCAATTTTAAAATATACCTTGTGATTTTCATAGGCAATTCTAACCTTCCTAAAAAATATATGACAAAAATCATATTATTCTTACTCTAAGTGTTCGATGTACTGACCCTAAAAACGAAACAAAAATTAATACTTTCTCATAGTCAGAATAATAACTTTTTATATGAATGGGTTTATTAATCATTTAGATTGTTTTCAAACTTTTGTAATTTCAAATATCCAATTAATTATAGTCTCAAATATATAGGGTAGTGAAAAAAGTTTTAACTCAATTTAACTCTTATGTTTCAAAAAAATTTAAAGGTCCATAAAAATAGCTCTAAAACTACACTAAACAATATTATCATCTGTAAGCCAGAGATTAAAAGAAGCTCAAATATAGTTTTTTTGTCGTTTAATTAATGTGAGTCTCACTTCATTTATAAAATCATAATTTATTTCCTTATTTTATACAAAGTTAATATTTATTTTTTTAAGTTATTTGGGAATATTTTTTTAACTTTAAAAATCAAATAAATCTCTCGCCTAATTGAATATAAGAGTGAGCTCAACACCTAGAGCTCAAAATATGATGATTTGCTGAAGACAACTCTGCAAATTACACTGGACAACAAAATTAGGACGACCTTAAGCATCATTTATGGCAACTATCGCTTTTAGTCAAGTTTTTAGTGCTAATTACGAATATGAAATGAGAATTTTAGCCAATGCCTCAGATTTTTAATTATTCGGTGTCTAAGTTGAGATTTTCATATTTTCGGGGTATTTTGGGCCTCTATATCATAAAACTTATGGGTAATAACAAAAAAAAATATATTTACATTACGAAAACATTCATTATTAACGTAAGGCGTTTAGTTGGTTTTTATAATATTTATTTTTTTATAATTTTTTAAAATTAGTGGTTTTCGTCATAAAATCCGTTTTTTGATCCTAAATATTGAAAGTAAATTGTTTATAATTTTAAGCTATAACCTTTTTTAGATTTTTGCCTTTAAAGGAATTTAAATATGCCAATAGATTTTTGAAAACTAATAGTTAAAGAAATTTTGTTAATTTTTTTGGAACTTTGGACGCGGTTTAAAAAGAGTGGAGACATTGGAAAAAAAACTAAACGCGGGATCGTTATCGCAAGAAAATTCTCTACAAAACCCTCAAAAAATCGTTTATGTTGTTTTTTGTTGACTAGTGTTAAGAGCCAAATTTTTTTTACTCATTTTTTGACATGCAAGCGCTACTTTTTCACTCTCATTTTTGTTTTTAAAATTTTAGATAGATTTTATTTACAATATAAATTTTATTTTATTTTTCTTTCCTACCGTTTTTTTTTCATTTCGAAAAATATACCCAATTCCCACTCTCCAACTTTCTTTAACAACATTTCAAATGTTTAAAAAAACCCCTAAATATTTTTATTTTTTAAAAAAATAAGTTTATCCGCAGATTTTAGACGTTTTAAAACTCTGTTTAATTACATACCATTTCATTAATTTTGCCCTTAAGTCTCATAATTTCCTGGGATTGTTCATTATGCATTTGTTCCATAGATTTCAGTGTTTCCTTCGAGATATTCAATTGCTCCAAAGCTGATGATAGCCTCTCTTCTTGCGAATTCATCTATTTTGAGATATAGAAAATTTATTATTATGCATAAATTCTGTCCCTGTTGGAATATAAAAAGGAATATATAAGTCAACTAATCCATGATTTCTCGGTCGATTTTTGTGTTTAAACTTTCCTGCCTTATTTAAAAGGGCATGTTTTGTGGTTTGTACCTTAAAATGAATCCCTAATTTTTTTATATCAAAAAGGTTTTCAAAAAATATACATTTAAATATGATGGTCCCTTAATGAATATCAAAATTTTGCTTATTCGTTCACTTAATATACTTTAATTTGCATCATGATTACTTATTATATAAATTTAATTTTTAAGGTTGACTATCAATTCAGGAAAGCCTCTTATATTGCCCTTAATCAGTTACTGTGATTTAAAAAAAATTTAAAAAATACCTTTTTATTCTTGAACTCCATAAGTCTTGCTTTGTGTGAAAATTGGAATTCACAAATCTACAGAATAAAAATAATATAATATTTTCGTAAATTTACCTCCAAGAGCTTAGTACACTGATTGGTTAATTTTTTCATAAGTGATATCTGATCCATAAAGAAAACAGCAATTTCAGGCTTCATCTAAATCAGTAAAAATAAAAATTAAGATATACTTTTTTTTAATTCGATATTTCAACGATCAGTCAGAACTCGTTAATACAGATAACACAGGTCAATATTTATGTCAGAAACGTGATTATTATGAAAACATAAAAGAATGCATCCTCATGATGGCCTAATCTCCTATATGTTTTTCGTTTTTCTTAGTTTCTTCCGTCTTTGGCTCCTTACCGTCTATAACGAAAAATGGCCTTTTTTGACCAAATTGACAGATCTAAATATACCCTTAAAAGAAAAAATTTATAAATTTTCTTTGCATATCAAAATCCCTTGTAACTTATATTAACCACAAATAATGGAAAAAAATTTTATTAATACATCAAGCTTTTACATCGGCATTTATATATTACAAAATATTTCGCGTCCAAACTTAAATACAACACGATATACAATCGGTTTTTAATGAAAATGTTATTTGAAGTTTAAATTTAACAGTTTAACTATTGTGAATATGCAAAAATAAAATTTCAATTTATTTTTGTTTTTAAATCTTTTTTGGTTTTTTAACCTTTTTTTCTAAAATTTTTAATGTTTATAACTGACTAACTAAGTTTAATTAGGAAAAACGTTAAACGGATTTATTATTCCCTAAGATGGCAGGTTTTATCTCTGTAGTTAACTCACAACTCTCAAAAAATTGTTGACCTGTGTAATATTTTAAGCACCCTAATAAGGCCTAACATATGATTTAAATATATTTAGTCAGCACCCGACTTAGATTAAACGATGCGTTTAAACGATTACTTTTGTTTGATTAATAGAAGAATATGTTATTTTGATATTTCATATATAATTGGCGCTTTAGAATACTGAGAGCAGTAAATTTTTGGCCCGACAATGTATGAGTTAACGCTTTCTCATGGATATGAGATTTCGGAAATTTCTGTCGAATCAGATAAAGAAATCAATTAATGTTTGGCTATTTTTATTTTATTTTTCGATCAAAAATTTGACTCAAACTTGTACATATATTATGCCAGTTAGTTTCAATTAATTGTTGGTCCCATGATATCTAATAGACTATAAGGCTTGATCTCAATAATTGTCATTTCCCAGTAGCTTACAAAAAAAGGTTAATTTTGTCAAATAACAAAAAATCACTGCTTCTCGCCCAACTAGGGCATAGAATAAACATGCGAATCATTTGTCTAAAATGTAGACATTGCGTTTACTTAACAAATAATTATTGCGGAAACCTTTTCGAAAAAACTATAAAATTGGCTCCAAAATTATAATGCATAAATTTCATGTGTAAATATAAAAGATACACATCCTCGAGAATTTTATACAAAATTTTGAAGGAAAACTTTGTTTTTAAAATGCAAATAAGCTAACTTTAGTAGTTGAGAGAAAATTATCACTTAATTTAAATTACAAATTAGTTATTGATCAGTGGTACAAATGTTTATACAATCGTCTAATTGTAAAATTGCGAAATAGGGGTCATTTAGTACTTAGTTCCTGGTAGAAACTTCTAAAAATATACCTGTCCGGTGAGCAAAGTTCTTGTGCAATTGCTTTGGCATAGATAACAGGGTGAATCTATAGTATTAAGTAAATATTAAAAAATATTATTACCTGTACACGAGCAATTATCGCAATACATGTGTCCACAGGTAGTTAGAAAAAATCTTGAATCGCTTTCAGGCGATTTAAAGCATTTATTACAGTGAATCCATTCCGACATTACAAATAACACGTATCGAACCAAAGCAGACGATAAGTTTTCAAAAGTGATCTGCTTTTTGTAAATTGGTCCGTTTTATCGAAAATTAATTTATGGCAAATTTTATTGGGGGTTTGTGAATGTCGGCCAAGTTACAATGCGTTTCTAAACTTTTTATTGACTTTTAAGGATCATTCAAAACAATATTCTAAAATCTTTATGGAAATGTGTAATATAGAACCTATTCAATAGTTTGGAGTTTATACTAAATGCTTTGAATGAAAGAGGCACAAGCATTGGCGTTGGCATAGAAAAATTAAAAATAGCCAGCGAACTTTATGCTAACAGGTAAAAATTTCGGATATAAAATAATCATATATCGGGGTGTCAAAGTTATATACGCTTTATCATGTGATAACGAATTTGTAAATATAAGTCCTTACAAACAATAAAAACAATAAGAAATGAAAATTCACCTGGCCTGACACAAATTTAAATCACTCCGAGCCCAATATGCGGGCCGAAAGGGCAGCTTTTGCATATTCTAATATCTGCAAAATCAAAGTCGGGCCTCAAGAGTCCGCTTGGTCCGATGTGGGCTAAAAATTTGGATTATTTCGATCTATTCAGGAGCGTAAGCTCACCTCTTCTCAAAATAAATGAGTGAGCGATAAGCATATTTCTACTCTGGCGCCTAAAAAATGGTTTTGTTTAAGAGAATTGTTGAAGTATTTATTAAAAAAACTTTTGTTAACCAGTTGTGTGAAAATATACTATAAAATTTTTTTGGCTTCATAATGGACGCGTTCAAACTTTGTTCAGTTTTTCAAAAAATTTTGAAAATTAAAAAAAAAATTATTGACAGTTGCTTCAATAATACTTTGAAATATGAGGTTTTAACAAATTTACTATAAAATTTTACGAAAATATCAATAAACTTTTAACGCGCGCCATAAGGTAAAATCGACATAACTAATAATTCTGATTTTATCTAAAAATTTGTGTCTTCAAAATTTTAAAATTTAATGGCACCGAGCTATTTATTCCTATTTGAATAATCCTAAATCATGTGTTTTTATAATTTTCGAGAGAAACAAAAAGCAACAAACCTTTTTCATCAAAGGGACGGCTTGCCCGTTGGAGCTTTGTGCCTTTTAACTCTGCGGATGGTTTTGAATAGTATGAAAAAATTTTAAAATAAGCCCCTTGATTTAGAGGTTTTTAGGGCCTAGACTCTCAGAAAATTAGAAGATGGCATCCAACTACTGACCAGGCTATAAGCTGCTCAATTAAAGTCTATAACACAACATAAGCTTTCAATGTCGTCTGATAATATTTCTCGGGAAAATACAAAATCAAGGTATATATGATTTGGCCATATCTACATATCCCTTGTTTTACCTGCAAAACGTATATCCTTTCCCTAATAACTGACAGATCAAAAGAATATTTAAAAAATTATTACAAAATGTGTAATATGACTTTAAACGCACCTACCCACCCTAAGAAAAAAAATTATAAAATATGCTAAATTAGGGGCAGTTTTTACCCCGGCCCAAATTAATTTAAAGGCTAGATAAAATAGGGCCCCGACGCTAGCCCCTTATGAATGAATGATATGTTTGCTATTAAACAAAATCTTCTTATTGTCTCCTCAATTTCATTCATAAAAAAATATCTATCTAGAAAATTCTTTTACGCACGGGAAATACTCCCAAAATTTTATTTTGTATGTTTGTGAATGCGTGCTAAAACTTGCCCCCACAACATAATATTGTTTATTATTATTTTTTTGCACGGAAATATATGTGTAATTTTTTAAAAGACTTCTTCTTTCATTTCTCTCACATCTAAAAGCTAAAGTGTTTGTTACTTCTTTTATTTTTTTGCTTCTATAATTGCAAAACAATATTAATATCTACAAATAATATCAACAAAATACAAGTATCTTTTAGTCATTTTTATAAATATTTTTGGTGCTTGAAGATTAAAATTTAGAGCCTTTTAAAATACCCTCTCCATATTCTAAAAGCACATTTTAGCCGGCCATATATTTCCTTTACACCAACACTATAAAAATTCTACATTTACCGGATATATTCAAATATCCGATTCCTTGATCTTGGAATATTCTTGGCCAAAGGTAAGAATTGCTGTTTAAAATATATTTTTTTATATATTCATGATATATTAAAGCTAATTTTCAAGTCTTGATATTTTAATTGACCTTTGTTATACGTGAAATTCTATAGCATTTTTCAATAAAATCTATTCTTTTCTAGTAAATTTGCGATGGTTAAGCTTATTATTAATTATTGTTGAGCTTATTAATGCTTATGGGAGCTAATTTAAAAATACAGATGATCCCTTATACATATAAACTTACTTTTTTTATAATAAATACCGAGTTTGGACACTTACATTGGACTTTTTAACCTCAATTTACAAGACAATGTATCATCATCACTATTTGGCCTCGTCTCGTTTTGTTGTCGCTTAAAGATTATATTATCATTCGTTCACTCGGAGCAGACGATTAATATATTTCATTTTATTTTAGAGACTACTTGACTTATCGTAGTTCAATTTTTAAAAAGTTTGTCACGTCTTGGTCATTATAACCATTTTTTAATCTCTCAACATGCTTGGTCTTTGCCCTATTAGCTTCTCCTCGCCCAATATAATTTCCAAATTTTTAAGTTATCATAAAAAATTGCCATTTCCCAAGCAATTCCTATCAGAGCTGAGAAAAAGCTAACATTTTTGGCTTTTACAAATTTGTGAAAGAGATAAGGAATTATAATAATTAAAAAGAGACACAATACTTATGGAATTTTTATAAATATTTTTGCCTAAACCTAGAACCCTGTATTTTTCTTTAATACTTAAAAAAAAAAAGTTTAGCCAAAAAATGGACCTTTTTTCAACTTTAATGCCTATTTTATTGTCCTTATGGGCAGACCGGCCCTGACTCTAAAGCTAATTTTATGCTAAATTTATTCGATTTACAAATTAATATTATTAACACTATTTAAAAATAAGGTGACATTAAAAGGTATGTAACGTAGAGATTGATAAATTTGTAATAATTTCTGTAGGATTAATCTATAATAATTATGTCTTTTTGAGAGGTAAATTTGTTCGTTTTTTTGGCACATAGAGATACATATATATTTTAAGTAGGCCCTTAAGCTACTTTGTCCCAATTAATATAAATTTAGGATTGATTTAACTGAAACAGGCCATATTTTTATAAGCTTGAAAAAAACTTGTTATTTGTATATCATTATTCGAAAATTGAGTTATAAAATCACATGGTTCATCTAATTCATATTGCAATATTGCCTCGGCGCCTATATAGGACAAGCCCTTGGACGTAACACATCTCTCTTTCTTTAGGTTTTTTGCAATAAACACCTAGCAAAAGATTATTCTTTTCTCGGCTTTACACAATTTTTTTTGCATTTATATGAATTACAGAAAGCTAATCAATGGCTCTACGAGAATATATATCTAAATATTGATGCAGGCTGCATATCATATTTAATTCAAGACCTTGCAAATTTTTATTTACCTGGCATTTTAATGAAAATTAACCACTTACCAAAGTCAAAAATGTCATCTGACACTCCGCTCCCCCCCCCCTCTCACCTCAGACCCTATAATAAGACACTTAATAGAATATTAATTAATTTAGTGCCCCCCAAAAAAAAATATTTTTTTAGCCATAAATATTAATATTAAAAAATGATCATCTCACATAAATTTTTTTTTAAATAAATAAGTTTGGCCAAATAATTTATTATTATTATATACATAGTAGGCTGCTATAATAACTGGTTGGGCCTTTATTAAATTATAAAATAAAAAATATTTGTTAACTATGCAATTCGTTAACATTTTTTTGGGTCCGCCGATATTTTTTCGTATATATTTATGTTTGTTTAAATATTACTTAATCGTTTTGTTTATTAAATTTTTCAATCTTTTGAAATTGTTAAAATTTTACACCTTGGGTCAGGTCACATCGGTCAGTCCCAGACTCATTAGGTAATGGGACCTTTTAAAATGTCTAGGCACACAAATAATATTGAATGTTTTGAAAAATTAAAGAAAAATTTTTTAGTTTTAACAATGTTTCTAGTCTATACCATTTTTTTGCAATATAAATATGCATTTACCTGCCGTTGAAAAACGTCAAAATTTGCTTAAAATTGTTTTGTAATAAGATAATAGTGATCTGATGGAGTTGGACAAACACGTTTTTGATTTTGGCCAAAGTTTTTTTAGAATTTTAGAAATACTGAAAAAAATAATTGCAAATCTTATTCTCCAGGGTTGCTTCTTAAATATATGCTCTTTGAAGAAATTGCAAATAGTATGGCTATCATTTAAACCATCTATCCAAGTAAAACACAAAAATTGTACGAAATACTACTATATCCAAAATATCCATCTACAAATTTTTGCTTATTTTGTTCTATCAAATACTAGATTTTTAGACCTTAATTTTGCATAAATATCAACAATCAGGTATAGTTAGTTGTCCTACTAGGTGCACATATTTAGGTCACAAACCCTACACATTTAACACAACCAAAAAAAAATTCAGGGAGGTTTTATTTGTCATATTCTTTATATTTATTTTTAGACGCCTTTAAAAAGATGTTTTGTAAATTATTATTACATCATAAATTTAGTGAGATAGAACATTTCTATCATATACAAATATGTCTAAGATCGCAATTTTTTGCAATTTGATTAACCACTGGATTTCTGGATAAAATATTGGAATTATGAATAAATATTAACATTTTGATTTTAGATACTATCAACGATTAATATGGTCTAAAAATGCGTTTTTAAAAATGAGGAGTCCCTCATTTTACGTACCGTACGGAGAGAGCTAATATGAGTTAGCTTTGCTCATTTTTAAATAAAACTCATTTTGATTTTGAGTTCTGATAGAAAGAAAAGGAGTTCACACTCCCCTTTTATTACATTTCTAGCCCTCAATTGTATATCTTTTTGAGTGGTATTTGTATAAATTTTAAGTTTTATTCTATCCAAGTTTTGTCAAAAAATGTTTATTCTGTACAACTCGTGAGGACTTCTAATTGAATAACGTCTTAAAATAAAATGAGGATGATTTGAATAGGGTTACTTAAAGATTGAGCTCATGCTCATAAGCTCAAATCGAACCTCCCTCCCACTGAGAGTATTGTGCTCTCATTTTCGATATTGAGATGTTTTTTTTTGCTCCGTTGTCATCACACTATTAGTAAATGTATAAGGAAATCATCTCTCTCAATACCCACCTACCTATGTTCAAAGAATGGTTTTAATAGGAAGGTTTGCTTATTCGATATTATCCGATCTCCATTTTATACATATGCTTGTGTCAATATTTATTTGCTTGTTTTAAGGGCAATCGTCAAACCAAATGCCTTAAAAATCACAAATTTCCCAACCCGATTAGGTCAAAATTGTACTTCTTAATAAAACTCTACAGCAATTTTAATATCATTTTTTATTATTCCAGAATTTTTTGGATATTTGAAGAAATACTACGTATATTTATTCGACAAGGCCTAAATAATTATTATTTATATTGAATTCTTATCTAATGTTTTGGGCCCAAGTATGTAGTCATTTTTTGTTAATTTGATCTAATTTTAATCGGCATAATATGTCAAATTATACTTGTTAATTTGCATAAAACAAATACATTACTTTTCAAATTTGTATCTCGTTTATCTATATTTGGCAACTATCTCGGTCGTGTTTTTTTTAGCTTGGGGCTTTTAAATTAGCCCTTATTACCTTTTAATATTTATTATAATTATGCCCCCCCCCCCCCCTTTACAAAATGCGACTTATTTTTTTTTAAATTTAATATCTTTAAACAAATAACTTCTCCATACTCTTAAAGCTAGGCCCCTCCTTTTTAATGCAATTTGATTTTATTGAACAATCAGAACCATGTGATTTAAGGCTATTTAATTGGTGTTAAGTTAAACGTCCTAGCACATTAATGAACGATCAATATGATATTTATCGGTTAAGTGCTTTCTCTCCGCCCAAACCAAAATATCCATTGAACTGACGCCGCATTCTCCGAAATATTATAGCATGCAGGCTTTACAACTCTAGCAAAAGTCGAAGGCCAGAGTCATTCACCTGCGAAAACAATGCCACCTTCAGGGCATAGCCCCTTTAAGCCCTGTCGGGTACTAGGCAATCACTTAACCTAAACCACGAAAAGAGTTTTTCCTGCCAGCGAAAGGGCAATATTAAAATACACATTTAAAATTTGGGTAAAACTTGTATTTTGCTATTTTTTTGAACTTGCAGTCATTGTCAAATACATTAGGCAATTTTTAAGTTGCCTTAATTGACCTAAAGACGCTACAATAATTGATATATGTTTTACAGCTTCACAATACTCCTATTTCAAAATCCATTATTTAAATTAATGTTTAATTTGAATTTCAAATAGGGTTTGATGATTTCATTTGAATCTTAATAATACACTTTGCAGAAAGCCCTGTAGCTAGCAGACGACGCAAGTCATTCGATAACCACAAATTTTTATTTGCTTGAAAATTATAAAAATGAACTGTAACTTGTGAACTTTATACCTAAACTTTTTATATAGTTTGTTATCTCTGACCAAAGGTTTACGTTTTGATTTTAGCACATTTTATAAAATTTTTCAAATGTTTATCGATATGTGTTGTCCGCTACCACCATGCACTAACTGGTATTATTACGATATCACTCTACTGCTCTATTTGTAAGATAGTAAAAGAAAGAGGAGGAGGACCATTAAAAAATCCATTTAACACTCCCTTTTACAATCCTTTTCTTTTTTACATAATTTTACCATTTCTACTAATGGCCGTCCAACTCAAACTTGTCACCTATGTTTTAGATCCTTTTTCCCATCTCGCAATTTAATGGCTTTGTTTCGTAGTTTAGTGTACAACATACAAACACGGCTCCTTTAATAAGGTTTTTTTAAAATTAAAATGGAAATTAATAGGAGGAGACAAAACCATTAAATAGTGGGAAAGGGCGTCAATTTAAGAAAACTTTACAATCAACTATATAATGTCTTACCTTTCAATTTCTTACTAGCTGCTGGTCTTTCTCACCTGGTACAACTGAGTACCAAACATATTAATCTTATTTTCATTTTTTTATCTTTTCGATCTCTCTCTTTCTTTTATCTAATATAGTCAAAGTCCAATTTAAAATTACATTTTATTTATTCCTTATAAAAATACGAAAACTCTTTTTATAACTTTTACATTTTAAAATTTTGATTTAAAATATAGAAATTTATTACATATCTACCATATATTTATTTTTATGGTCCAGATATTATTAATTCCAACAAATATTATCATTCTAAAAAGACATAAAAATCATAATTTCGATGTTTGTCTGAAGCGGCCAAAAATTTCTGATCTCAGGTAAATATTGTTATTGTAGTTCCAGCTAACTAATTTTTATGTTGTTTTTGTTAGTTTAATAAAAAACTATAGGTACATAATTTAACTTAAATATATATAAATTGGAGACTGTTACTCGCTATTTAAATTATAATTTTTGACTTTTCTCAGATTATTTGGAATTAATTATCTCGAAATTTATTTTTCTATTATTTTACAATAAATTATAGATGTGTAAGTAAGGCCAAAAAAGTCTAAAATTTTTATTAGATTTTTTTGACTCCATATTATCCTACTAAATTTTAATAAAATTTAAAAAAAAATGAGTTATTTATACTTATTAATTATACGTAATTTTCATAATGACTGACCTATAATTTTTATTTTGTTTTGAGTTTTATAAACTCAAAATGTATCTTTTGTAATACATTGTCAACTACTAACTTAACTACATTTGTAACAGATAAAAGTAGAACATCAAGGCCGTCTTTTTGTATATCAACATTTTCTTATATCTCTGATGACATTCATATATCTCAACAAAATTGAGTTTTTGAGCAAAATTGTATTTAAATTTGCTTGGGGACAGAGACTTTTTTGTTTCTAAAAATTGTGTTTAGTTCGATGGTCAGGCGGTCACTAATAACATTTTTTTGATTTGTTTTTTCAAATTCGAAATTTTGATTTTTTTTTTAAATTGTTTAAAATGTTTTTGTAAATTTTTTGGTCCCCTCCTTTAAAATATTTAAAATTTGTTTTATTAACGGCATACAGAGTGGGTTAAAAGCGCTCTGTTTTGCCTTATTTGAATCTTTCAAAATCTCTCCGTAATCTACATAGTTTTTTAAAGGATATCTATCATTTAGCATGGATTCTTTAATCTATTCTCTATATAAATGAGAAATGGGGCTTAAGCAAGAAACGGAATTTTACAGATTTGCTTTGATTCTTGGTTCAGCTTTTAACGCCTAATTTGCCAGGGGTCATAACCCCGCTTCCATTTTTGCAATTTTAAAGGCGCTGTATTAGACAGATATTGGCGCGATAATCCTTTTATTTTGATTTTTGAAGAAAGTTTGTTTGCTTGCGCGCGAAAATTGCAGTGGAATATTGCGCTGGTATTTCTTGTGGCTTTAAATATACTTATTGTTTCAAGCTCGATTATTATTCCTCGAAAAAAGTTTAATATTCTAGCCGATGTGCTTATTTCACTAAAACACCAGATGGCCGCCGAAATAAGGTTTGTTTTAAATCTTTTTAACAAATTTCTTCTAAATTTGTGAATTATTTTTTTAATTTCTTTTTAAATCGTTTTTTATTCTATGATAATAATACTTAGTTAGGCAAAGCTTAAATATTTCCAGATCTCCATGTAATTCTGTTAGACCATCCATCTCTGGGCGCATTCAAAGTGGGGCTAATACCAAAAATTTTATTTTATTAAAATAAAACTTTGTTAAAAACTTTCATCGATTGGCAACTATTTGTACATATAAAAATAAAGGGCCCATAGCCTCTCGAGTTATTTTGTGGTCAATATTTTAAAAAATTGAAACTTAACCAAAACAGTATTAAAGCTATTTATATTTTATTTTTGCAAAATAATCTTTTTCAAACGTTGGATCGACAAAATTTCCGTTATTTTTTTAAAAAAAAAATGATCTCATGTATAACCGCGCCTTTATGCATTAAACTCGGTTTATCTGTTACCCTAAATAAAAACTAGTTAGATTGGGATAGTACTTTTGGTGACCTTTTAAGTTTTTTAGGTTTAAGCTTTTTTGTTCCGTCCTTATTTAGTATATTATTATTTACTTTGCTCTCCCAATGAAACTTACACTCGAAAAGGTGTTATATAAGTGAATTGACAATGAGCCTAAAAACCTTTTAGGGTCGGGGTTATGCATACAAAACTTTTCGTTACAAATGTATATATTTTTTTCTTCAGATAACCGGCCTTACTATTAGATATTTACTTAAACAACCCCAACGTTTTTCTCTTCGAAACCTTGTTTTAAATAATTCGCGTCCTCGTGAAATGGATTTTAAACTGGGCCACGGTTCAGCCCGCCTGACATATTTTTTAATGAGAGCAAAATGTTTGTCAGATTTGAACTATATTACTTGTTGAAATACCATAATATTTGAGGAGGTCTTTTGTCACCTCAAAGTTAATCAAAATACATGATAAAAATATAAAATTAATTTTAACTTTATGTAAATAAATATGAAAATATTAAAATTTTTTCATCTAACCCAACTATAAAATTATTGTCATCTTAATTGTCTACGTTTTGTGTCTAAGCCTGTGTTAACGGTTAAATTTTTTTAAATAAAATGGTTTAAAATTAATAATTATAATATTTTTTTTTAATAGTTTGTAGTTTTTGAGCTTCATTTATATCAAATTGGATGATCCTATATAAATTAACCAAAAATAAAGAAAAAGGGTATTGAAAATTGGAGAGATGGTAGTCTTGATCTGATTTTTACTTAAAATTTTTTTTTTTTCAAAATTTGTCGACCTTTGAATAAAATCATACATACTTAAAATTCGCTGTTTACTCCTATACCATTTTTCCAGAACCTGTTTCTATTTAACCTGTGTTGGTTATAGTAGGCAAATGTTTTAGAAGAGTTCATTGAAATCAGCTATTGCGGCTAGTTAATAATGATATTTTTATTAGAATTTAATTTTTTTTTCAAGTTTATATATTTTTTAAACTTACACAGTGGATTTAAAGGCTTTTTTTTTGGTATCGAGCGTGTTCTCTTCAAGTTAATTATTACGATTGCCTAGGAAAACATTTTAATTATATTATGTATGTCTTGAATAAAGAGTTTTCTCTGTATATGGGACATTTAACTTTAATTTTTCGCTTAATTTCCTTTCCTTTTCAGACATTTTTAAAACTGAATTTATTTGGATTTCAAGACACTTATGCCTTATTTATAAGTAAAAGATTGTTCTACCATATCTTTCTCCAAATAGGGGCGCCATATTAGTTTAGAGCTTTGACTCTTTAACCCGATCAAAGCAATTAATATTGCCGTCGGGTTAACCAATAAGATTTGCCCGGACCCGCCGACCTAGGTTTTAAACCTAGGCTCTTTCATTTAATGCATATAGCTTAGGGTATACTGCCCAAGCAGGCCACTTAACAGGTTCAAACGGCTTGTACACGTGGGCTTCTATATTCCGAGAAAAAAAAACCGCCTCTGCACGGGGTTGAACACCAGACTTCTCCTGCGTAGAAGCAGTAATTTTCCTACTAAGCTGAGCCGACATAGACACAATATAAACAAGACTTATTGGATGCCTCATCTCACCTGCGTTTTTTGAAGATGAAATACGCCCTCGTATTTAATTTGGAAAACTCCGTATGCCTGGCTTTATATATAATTTTCGTATTGACCAAAACGGCAATGCGAAATGCCCTTAGATAACCAGTGAATCATATGTTTTTATACCCATATACGAGAAAAAAATGAAAACGGAAAAAGGTATGACCATAGCCAGGTGAGCTCAAACTCAAAACAATTTATTAAGGCTTTTATGCGTAGGTTGGTTGGTCTACTCTTATTTTCACTTACTTCAGACTTTATAACATTGTAAATGCCTTCCTTATTTGTTTGTTCAACTGAAAGTTTAACTACTCTTCTTGGATTTTTCAATAACTGTTTTATTCTACAACGCTACTATAATTCTATATAACATATTGTATGATATCCAAACTAGATTTATAATATTTTTTTCATTTTCCATTTCAAGAAGTCAAAATACGGGCCTGGCCTGTTAAAAGACGTCAAACTTTTTCAGGTGTGCCCAGTGAGGTGTGAAGTTTTTGGCGGCTTTATTTGTTTAATCTGGTCAATATAACACATAGAGTATGTACTCCTTCCCCCAAGCTTTGATACCTTCAAATTTATTAGATTAGCAAATGGTTGATTTAATATTTCTATCATAAATTTTTTTTTGTAGTTTATTTTGCAAAAATTATAATTTTTCAAAACGAGTCCGAAAAAATTAAATTAATTCACACCTACAATATTGGTAAATATATATTGGATAAAATTTCGGATTTTGATATATACCTTAAACGTCAGAACAGTAACGATTGAGTTTGAGCTCTTCAAGTGTTTCAACCTCTGTTTCAAACTCATTTTCTCGTTTAATGCTACCCCCTTTAACTTTCCTTAATTTAGAAACAAATAAATGTGAATTTAGTCAAAAAATGGGTTTTTTACTTTCGACTCTGCCCGAAATAACTCGACAGAAATATTGATTAAATGAGACCATGCCCTACCAAAGGCGTACAATCATTAATCGGGGCTAGGTATTATTGGGAAGCTGCAATTTTTGTTATTTCCTATAATTTTTTATATAAGGATGCTTGAAATGAATTATTATTAGATAATACTTAGTTTTCACCTAGATTTTATGATTTTGTTTGAATGTTTTTAATTTTTATAAAAAAAAATTGTTAAATGGTGCTTCTTCTATTTGGCCAAAAGAACTTTTTTTGGTGGCTCCCGTTTTATTAAAATTTATTATATTTTATTGTAAAAAACAATCGATAAACTTGTCTCCTCCAGACATTGTTAAAAACCATATAAAGCCCCCAACCATGTGTAGGACAATTCTTTATATTTCACGCCAAAGATATGTCTTTTTTAGCAAAAAACATTAAAACTATTTAGCTCCTTGCCCTAAATGCCCAGTCCTCTATCGAATTTGTCCCGATCTAACAGCTGATATATTTAAACTTTTAACTATCCTACCTGGCTTAGATTCGATTAAAAACTCACTTATGCTTAAATATTCTGTAGGGCCAAAGATGAGTTTTTTTATAAATAATTTTTTTGGCCTAAATTTTCTTGAACTTCATTATTCAAAATAATATTTAGGGGTATAACAACTTTATGTTAAAATGAGGTATTAAAAAAAAGTATTTTTTTTTTTCAATATTAAAAATTAAAAAAAAATAACTCAACTCTAAACGCACTTCCTATAAAGTTTAAAAAATGTTTCACTAGGATTGTTTTGATTTTGATTATATAGTGCCCTGGCGATTAACATATCACTATTTTTTTGTGAACTTTCATTTAAAAAATACGCACTTAGTTTATTCCTCTCAGCCTCCGCTTCCTATTTGCGTCATAGAGCGAGCCTATGTAGGTTTATAGATTTTTATTTTTTAAGGTTTATATATTTGTAATTTGTTTCTATTCAACATTTCATCCTGTTCTAGATTTAATATCTGCCGCGTTTTCTAAATTTTGTAAAATTTGTTTTGATAATTTTCCATGTTTGACCAGGAAAAGTGGCTAAACTACTAATAAAAAACCACTAAATAGGATTATAAATTTTGATTGCATTTAGCGTGAAATAAAAATCTCTATATCACTGCCCGAGTTTATAATCTGTTACTCACAAACGGGTACTCGAAGCTTTAAATGTCTTATTATGAAAAGTGTGTTCTCTCAAATATCGAAAACATATGATGCTTGTTTTCAAATCTGATAAACGCCCTTTCCCAGCACGTGTAATGACACTATTATAAAAGGACATTCAATAAACATAGAATCATATGTTTCGAATTTTTAAACGGACCATATGATATCCATTCTAACTAATTAAAAATTGAGGGCCATGTACCCAAAGTTATATTTCCTTAAATTTTTTTTTTAATTTTCTGGCGCATTTAATCATAGTCGCGTCTAACGGTGTTTTAATTCTTTTGGCTGTTTTAAACATATATATTCAGCACTGTGGCCTGTCTAATTTAAGTGTCATAATGACTCTTATCTATATAATCATAAGGGCATTAACATTTTTTATTTGGCACGTATCCAATCCGATTAACACTCATAAATTTTTTACAAAAAAATTATGGATTAAATAACTATTGATTCTTGGAAATTTAGCAATTAATACTCTTAGATTGGCTAATGGTAAAACACCTTTTACAAAGATTGGCCAATTAATTAATCGAGATCTAGCTTAACAGAGAGCAGTTGAGGGTTCAAATCCCGGTCTTGACATGTTTTTTTTTAACTTTTCTATACCTGGAATATGTAAACGGCGGTTTTACTACTTAGTAATCGACTAAGGCTGATAGGTCTAAATGATCTGCCTACCCAAAGCCTATGCCCATATCGCCCTATTTGGGCGGCACTGTGTTAAATCAATTACCCTAAGATCCCAAATAGATTTGTGAAATAAGCTCAAAAAAATCCGAAAAATGATTCCCAAATGTCCCGGCCAGCTTATAGCCGAAATGGCAATCGTATTAAAAAGAATTTTATAGAATACATCAGACAACCTAAAAATAATTATAAATTTAATAACATTAATTTTTATTAACATTTAATTACTATTGGATATTCATATTTTATGGTAAAGTTTTTATGTTTTTGCCGTTTTATAAAAATATATTTTGAAATATTTATTAAAGGTTTTTAACTAACCACGACGCACGATTGGATGTTTTTATTTGATTTTTGAAAATTTTATTTTAAAAATGCATTTTTACAAGTTGCGAAATATAATAATCTCATAAGCACAATAAACACTTTTAATAAATATATGTTAAAATATTTGAAAATAACAAAATTTTGAAAATGTAACAAATTCGCTTTGAACGTGCATTCCAGATAAGGTCTTTTTGCATAGGGCGCGTTCAGACTCATTTTATTTTTTTTATAATTATAAATATATTTAAAAATTTAATTTTTTATTAATTTTTAAAAACTTTTCTTTCAGAAAAACTATTTAACTACTAATAACAAAGATTGCCGACTGCGTTCAATGTCAAAAAATAAAACTTTTAAAAAATTTAAAATTTTTCAAAGTCTGCGCCCATATGTACATTGCCTTCAACTACGATATATAAAATTCTACGCTAATTATAATATGTCTAAATTTAATAATTTGATTTTTAGCGCGCTTTAGCCTATATTTTTTTTATAATCAAAATTTTGACAAAAATTTCTGTAGTTTAAATGCACCCTAAAAATCTATGTATATTAAAGTTTAATACAATTTATCAAGTTTATGATGTATTTTAGTATATTCATAACCTTCAATTTTTCCATTTTTTCTATGAAAATAATAACATTTTCTAAAAACATGCGCCATTTTTTTTGTTAATTTTTGACCATTCCGTTTTTCGTGTGCAATTTTTGTCGCCATTTTCATAAGTATTTGTTAATTTTTCTCTCCATGTGGCTATCTCACAAATTTTTGAAAAAACATCTTGTTAAAATCATTATTTTAATTATTTTGATGAAATAAATTTGAATTTTATGCATTTTAAAAAAGTCAATTAACGGAGTCGTGAGATGGTTTTTTTTCAATTTCATAATTTTTCCTTTCAATAACAACTGAAATTGGTTTTGAATTTATTTTTTATGTATATATAACGTTTTTTACACATACTCTCATTAAGAAATAAGGTCTTTATTACCAATAATTTTTACAGTTTTTTTTGAAAGAATTTAACAGGACTTTTGTTTTGTACAAAAACAAGATTGCTCAATGGATATAAAAATATTTTTGCCATTGGTGGATTTTGGAGAATGGGAATGAATGATATACCTATTAAAAATTTTTTAGAACTAAAAAATAGTGCAAATATTGTCTTTATGCTTTATAAAATTATTACTTTTTTTGATTTTACTTGTTTTTAATATTAAATAAAAGATGGGTTAAACGCCAAAATATAAATTTTAAATGAAAATAAGTTACCGTAAAATATCTGGTCCAAAAATTGAAACTGTAATACTGCCTTTTCAAAAAATATTAGTTAGTCTATTATCCCGAATTACGTTTTTTAAAAAAAAAAAAAAGCCAAATATTGTCAAATATACATAAGCTTTACATTGGATATATATATGAGCAAACTTTTTGATTTTTTTTTTAAATAAAATTTACGTTTGGACGTACGTGCCTACCGATTGTATCGCAATATATGCACACACGCACGCCCTTATCCAATCATTTTTTTTAGATCAATCTATATTACAAATTTCATTCATTCATTCCCATAAACGTCCCTCCACTAATCTTCTTTACTCATCTAGGTCACTTAAATGTCCTTAACTTTTTGGTCAAGGTCAACTTAATATATCTACTTGTTTATAATTATTTTAGTTTGGCCGGAATATTTTGCCTATTCACTGATATGATTATTAACAAATATTTTTTCGTATTTAGTTAAGGTTATAATATAATCGATTAAGCAAACTATAAAATACGAAATATAATTATTTGTTTGGACACAACCAGTCTATAAAACCTATTAATATTTTCTAACTATAAAAATTTATGGGCCCTCTATGTTTTTTGCTTAAATTTTTTTTCCTATTTGCTTGATGATTTACTTAATATAATAAGTCTCACCTTGGCCATATTGAAATTTTTTACCAAAAAAAATAATGTGTTTTGTTTTTTTTAGTCTTTCCTAATATGTATTTTTCTATAACTTAAATCAGTGTCTCATGTTCATAAAATTGTTATTTAAAATCGTATGGATAGTCAAAAATATTCATTTTATGAAATATTTACAAATTTGATCAGATTAGTATTGAACTTTAATTTACACTGGGTCTAACTCGGGAGTTATAAATGTGAACCAAGCATATTTGACTCAATTTATTGTGTTTAAAAAAAATTACTTTATAATTTTGTCAAAATAATTTTAGACATTTTATAGCATGATATCTACAGATTATATTTTGGAGCCCTCATTTGTCTTATCTGTAGTACCAATTGCAATCGGTGCAAAATTAGGTAAACTTGACCTACTTTGTCCCCCGCGTTTTTGTTATATTATTATTTTTCATTTTTGTATTTTTCGTTGTTTTTGTGAAGCCGAATTTATAAAACCCACCTTTTTTAACCATTATTACAATACTATTAATAATTTAAGACAGAACAGTTACTACATTATTATTATTTGCACAGGTGTGTTATTATATTATATACCATGTTGTTTGGGGACCGGTTTTTTTTGCGGTTTACACCTTCTAAAAGTACCAAAGGTGGGGTTACCTCGTTTTTCAAATATCGAAACAGTTTTCTACAAACCATTTGTTTTAACATGCGATGTTTACAAAGATGCGCTTATTGGGGTCGAATTTCACCCCGCATATCCTCCTTGTTATATTATATTTGGTCTTTTGCCTCCTTGTTAGATTTGCGCCCCAAAATTTTGCGCCCCAAAATTTTGCGCCCTGTGTAATACAATTTATAATAACGAACGTCCTTGGGGTGTATTGATCTAATCCGCCATCTTCAATAATCCCATATTGTGTGTTTCGATTTTGCATGGTGAACTATGAATGTAATGGATCATTGATGGCTTGAGAAATAAAATTGGTTTTAAATATCTAATTATTAGCGCCTCTACCCGATTGTATAGGTCTGGAATTCCATCTGATTAAAGGTCGTCCAGTCCGACACAATATACATCAGCTAACTTAGACTTTTTTTAGGGCACGTATTCAAAATAAACTTTTGTTACTTAGGGCACCTGCAAAGTGAGTGTGTTTATTTTCGTAAAATTTTCAAAATTTTAAAAAAATTTATTTTGTAATAAAACGCAAATTTTTAAAAATTTGCCAAATTTAGTTTATGCACATAAAATGCTTTTTATGAAATAAAAAATATTTTGAAAAATTAAATTTTTTTTTTTAAATTTTACGAAATTAAAAACTCACTTTGCCCATGGCCTTACAATAAAAAATTGAAATTTATTTTTTCTATATGTTGTTTAATTGCTTCGAGTAAAGATCGTTCAAAGTCGTTTTATATCTTCAACAAAAATGTCGTTTTTGAAGTAAAGGGCTGCTTTAAAACGAAATTTTATTACTGATATAGATCATGGTAATTTTTTAGATGGAAAGCAAAATATTTATTTTACAAATAAAATAGGAAAGTGAAAAAAATGTATATTAAGGTTGTAGTAACGGCCATTAAATAGCATTTCAAATGGTTAAAATCCTCGAATTCTTTTCAATTTGAAATTAAAAGTTTTGGTCAAATCATATTAACACAAAATATTTATTTTTAATCAAGTTTAACTTTTATATAAAAACGGAAACATAATTAAAATTCAAATTTCATACTTATTTAAAAATTCTTTCTTTATTCAACTCAAAAATTCGAAAGAGTTTTTCCTCAAATTATGAGTTTTTTCAAAATTTTTTAGAATGAGTTAGAGCTCACAAAGCCTTAAGAATATAAACTTCTATGGTCCTTTTGATAACAAAACTTACATAACAAGTTTTTCAATGACACAACATTTATCATCATAACTCATTCACAAATTGAATACGTTTTTATTTCAGCTTCCCCAGAGCTTGTAAAAGTTTTGTTATATTCTTCTAGCAATCTCTTCTCGTCTCTATATTTAGACCACATTATACAGGTGAAATTTGAAATTTGTCTCACCTACCTATCCGTCTATTTCTGTTTGACGTAAAAGGTTATTTTTTCACCTTTTACAATATTTTTCAACTCTAAAAGCGGTCACCTCCCTTAACTTTTCGGAGGCGAAAAAATCAAAAACATATGATATAACGTTATTCAGACGCTATGTTGTAGTCTTTTCAAACATTTTTATGTATACAAGTCTAAAACTTCAGGCAAAAATTGCAAACAGAAATTTGAATCTTTTGCCATTATTGCACATTTTAAATATTAAATAGGGCATACGCTTATGTCTTATATATAGCCTGTTATACGAAAATATGAAGATCATCCTAATATTTATATATAATCGTAAAATTTAACAATTTTTTCACGATATATAGGATATCGACACCAATGCACTTGATTAAAAAATATAGTGCAATATAAAATTTTCGGGCCTTATTTGTAATTTCGCCCAAAAATAAAAACTAAATTTTTTGGCTTGATTCTAGTTGGTCCTAAGGTGAAAAATATATTAAGCGTGCCGGTCCTGAATATCACGGCCTGGAATAAACTCTAGTTTGTACCAGAGCCGGGAAAAGGTCCACCGAAACCCATTGTTTTTTAAATTTAAAAAAAGTGGATTTTTTTTTTAAATTTTTTTAAGCTACTAAAATTCTGTATTTTTTTCGAATTTTAGAAACAAAAAAAAAACGAATGTAGCTAAAAATCGGTCTTTTCCCAGCTCTAATGGCAAGCAAACAGGCCCGCCGCCCAGCCTATTTTTCAACATGAACCCGGCCCGAAATTTTGTTTTAAATGTTAAGCCCGCCCCGACCCCGCTAAAATTTACAAACAAGGTCCATAAATTTTATACAGCAACTTCTATTTTTTTATTAAAATTATCAATAAAATACGGAGTTTAAATAACACCCTATTCCTCGTGAAAATAAATATTTTAAGTTCTCGTTGGAATAACTCAAAATAAGGCAAAATGAGATGAAGAATTGGCTTGACCCGTGATTGCGGGCTCCGACTTTGATGATACCTACCCCAAACTTTCATTTCACCATACCTATGTCTGTATTAGGTCCGGGAAAAAGATGAGACCGGGTATATGGATATAATCTTTTGCACGCTGTGCAATAGAATAATTTGTCAACGAACTTTTCGGTGAAAAATCTGCCATATGAGTTTTATCTGCCATATGAGTTTTATCTGCCTTACACATGAGGCCGCGTCTAAATGAGATTTGTGTTTGTGTAAATTTTTGCAAATTTTATTGTAAATACCAATTTTTACAAAAATTTGCGCAATATAATTAAACAAGCATAAAATTTAATTTTTGAATTATTTTTTTTTAAATTAAATTTTTTTAATTCAAAACTTTGAACGTGGCCATTAATAAATAAACAAAAGCTGCATAAAAATGCACTTTTCTTTTTCAAAATTTCCAAATTGTTTTCTATTTTCTCAAAAAGTTGCCTAATTTATTAATTATATTTTTTCACAAAATTTGTTAAAAAATACTTTAAATGTGGCCTATACTGCCAAATGTGTTTTTTTCCTATAAATGACGAAGAACTTGCGTAAAAATCAAAACATGAAACCCACAATTATTGAACCTAGATGGCGTATTTATTTAAAATTAAAATATATATCTTTTAGTCAATTCTTTTTTAATACGTTACAAGAACATAGTACAAAAAAATTTGTGCACTAAATTTTCAACTTTCAGTCCCATACTGTACTGTAGAATAAAAAGAGACTGTAGACTGAATAATTGATAGTATGTAAAATGAATTTATTAATATGCTAGAAATACTAATTTAGTGGCTAACTGTCAAGATAGGACATGTATAACATATCCATATGATATTAAAATCATTGTTCTCGTATTAATAAATTTTTTGCCTACCCCTATACAAACCTCCCAATATCTAAATATAACCATAAACCCCACAACTATCCATCCATTTAAGACAATAAAGAAAGCTATAAAAAATTGTTTATCCTACATTTTTATTTAATAATATGTTTTCTGACACCAAAAATAATAAATTAAATGATAATTCTGGTTGAAATTTAAAAACTTTTTTCTCTTTCTGTATTTATAGGCTAAAAAATGATAATAAGATATTAGCATGAGATTGTTTTGTAATTTGGTGTTCTATTTTAAAGAATCTCATGATGGTTTAAAACCCTATGGTTTGAATAAATTTTTTATCACAAAACTTGCTAATAAGCAGAAATTTATTTATAAAATACCTGCAGCCAGCATATATGCTATAAGAGCTGAGGTTGGAGTTTTGAAAAATTTTTATTCAATTATTTTGAGATTTTATATTTTTTAAACTTTTAAATATCAATTTTCTTTTGATATTTAACTTATTTTTTTTTAAATAATTTTATGGATTGATTTAGTGGACAACAAAAAAAAACAACATAAACGATTTTTTGAGGGTTTTGTAGAGAATTTTCTTGCGATTTTTAATTTCAAATGCCTCTAATTTTTTTTAAATCACGTCCAAAGTCAAAAAAAAATTTACAAAATTTTTTTACTATTAACTCTACAAAAAATCTATTGGCTTATTTAGATTCCTTATAAAAAACATATCTAAAAAAGGTTATTACCTAAAATTATTAGCAATTTACTTTCAACTTATTTAGGATCAAAAAACTGATTTTATGACGAAAACCACTAATTTTATAAAAATGAAAAAAAAAAATAAATATATAAAAAAAATTTAAACCATTACGTTAATAATGAATGTTTTTGTTATCTAAATATATTTTTAAACTTTTGTTACTACCCACAGGTTTTATGATATAGAAGCCCAAAATACCCCAAAAATTGAAAAATTTCAACTTTGACACCGAATAACTAAAAATCTGAGGCATTGGCTAAAATTCTGATTTTATATTCGTGATCAGCGCCAAAACTTGACCAAAAACCATAGTTGCCATAAATGATGCTTAGGGTCGTCCAAATTTTGTTGTCCAGTGTAATATACCAATCAGACCATGCTCATAATTTGGTTTTTGGGGGTATGTGTAAGGTTACACCTTGCCTTCTTGGTTATACTGTGGATTACAGATGACATTCAGAAGAGATTATATGTGTACGGATGCTTTCCAATTTATGCTTGCCCTAACCTGATGTTATGGAGGGGACATTATAGCCTAATTTGAGTTAAAGAATTTTTTCAAATTTGGTACCAAATTCAATTTTCTTAAATTTTTTTATTTTCTACAAAATTTTTGCAATTTCTTTTTTCATGTAATCTATTTTATACATGAATTGTAAACACCGCGGCTTTAACCTAGTCTTTTGACCATATTTTTTTGGAAGGAAAGGGGATTGGATAAAAGAAGAGTGAGATAATAGTTAGGGTTTGACATTAGGTAAGACACATAAATCCTAGGGTTTATTTAAGTCGAATAATTCTCAGTCCATACCATTTAAAGTAATTTAGTTTACTAAGGCTGTGCATTCGCTTAATGCATCCAATGGCAAACTAAAAATAAGTATTTTGTTTCAAAAGGCCCTTTATTTGAATATGTTAAGGCCGAGGGTGTTAATATAGGAATTTAAAACATAAGTTAAAATTTAAAGTCATGTGATATTAAAGTTCAGTGTTCTCGTATTAATAAATTTCTACAAACAATACTTAATACCTTTTAAGCCCTACCCTAGCCAAACCTCTAACAAGCTAAATATAATATAAACATAACCAACTAATTCTATGTATGACACTAAGCCATTAAAATATCAATAATGATTTTTTATAAACTCAAAATCTATCTTGCAAGTCATGCAAGCAAAGCCAAAATCTATACATAAAATTTGCTATCATCATCCTTTAGTATCCATATACTTAGACACCTCCCTCTTTCACGGTACTTTGTCCTCTTGGCCTTTTTAGTCGTCGTATTAAGAATTGCATCTAAACTCTCTAATATTCACGAATCGGTGATGACCATCTGTGATCTAGATTATTATTGTCCTTAATTATATTTATAAAATCAAAAAAAAATATTAATTACGTCGTAAGCCATCAGGTTATGTGCATTAGTTATTATTGTAAGGTTTGCCAGTCTTTGTTCCCTTTTTTGGATATTGCTTTTCGGGTTTTTTTACGTTATATCTAATTTGTGTCGTTCGCAGCTAGCTCATCGACACCTCTCCTTGTCCTATTTGACTTAAGATAGTCGGATTTGGAACATCGAACCAATTGATATTTGAAGTTTTAATTTTTTTTCAAATAATAAATGGGATCTGAACGTGCCCTAAGCATTGAGTGTATATTACATTTTTTGCATTAGGTTGGAATTTATGTGGTGTTATTTTTTTTCCACAGAAAAATTAAGGTCAGAATATAGTTTAAACGGGGCCGTAATATTCTTGCTCGCCGACATATTTTTGAATTTAGGTTCGAGCCGGGATTTGGTTTTTAAATTTTAGGCCTGGCCCGGCCCGATTTTATTAGGGCCGAAATATTTTTATTACAAGATAAAAAATTTTTGTTTTGAAATTTAACACAAAGTGTAGAAGTAATATCCTTCATCTCGAGAAATTTTTTTTTAAACTTTTATATAAGGGCACGTGCAAAGTGAGTTTTTATTTTTGTGAAAATTTAATTTTGAGAAATTTTATTTTAAAATAAAACGCAAATTTTTTAAAAGTTGCCAAATTTGGTATATATACATAAAATGCTTTTTCTGAAATAAAAAATTTTTAAAAAATTTTTGAAAAAAATAAAATTTTTAAAAATTTCAGAATTTATAAAATTTTACGAAAATAAAAACTCACTTTGCACGTGCCCTAATATAAAAAAAAAAGGGGCAATAGAGATTTAATTCTTTCTTTTTTTTTTCAAATGCCCGTTTTGGTTCTGAATTTTGGCCTGTAGCTTTCGGGTCTAGACTTAGATTTTTAATGATCTGACCACTCTTAAAAAAATCAAAATTGTCACTAATTTGGACGCGGGGCTCCTTAGTTTATTACAACATTCCAATCTTTTCCTCATTCCGTTTTACATTTATTCTCCTGCTATCTCCTAAGACGACCAAAAAAATATAATGTAACCCTGACTTACATTTTTTTAAAGCCTTTTTCCCCCCACAAATTTTACGACTTTACAGCTTTATATTTCGAAATAAAAAAATTTGACAATTTTTGTGTTAAATTTTTGTTCACCTTCTCCATAATTTCTTTTATCCCTCTACCTACCTTTAATATTTTTTTTGAAAAACTTTTTGATATACTTGAAAAAATATGTCGAAGCAATGGAATTTTCCTCAAAAATATTTCCTTAAAACCAAAACTAAGTTTAGTTGAAAAATGGCGTTTTTTAAATATATGTCATCTAAATAATACAATAATATACACAATACAGGTAAGGGGATTTAACAAGTAGGTTTTTTATATATTGATTAAAATCAAATTTTTTTTTGTATTTTATCTTGATTTAAAAGTACTGTGATTGGAATTCTCGAAATTTGACTGTGTCATTTTTATTAAATATCATTTTGCTACACACCCTCTTTTTGCAGGTTTTTAGAGCTCACTTAAAATTTCCATTTTCCCCACTGCAAAAATTGATATTTGAGATATTATTTTTCACGAGAATATCATAAACCGCCTTTTGTTTTTAGAAATCGGATACAACACACCTTTTATAGTTTGACTTGGCAAAGATTTTAGCTATTTAGGGCGCGTTCAAATTTGAGTTATTTTTTTTTAAAAAAAACTTTTATTTTATATGCAATAATTTTTATTTCAAAAAAAGTTTTTTTAGCACTTTTATAATTTATGGATTGGCAACTTTTTGTAAAAAATAAAGTTTTTAATTGTTGTTGAGAAAATGATATAACATGCCTTTATATATACTTAGGAAAATCTTTCGTTGCCTTAAATGATTATCTGGTGCCCTGTCCTATTTCGGTAATTATGAAAAAATGTGAAAAATGAATTAAAATTGATAATCCAATAACATGAATGTGTTGATTTTATAATTTTTAGGGAAAATAATTTAGGGTATCAGATTAAGCTTTCAACCTTTATGTTTTTAAATTAGAAATCCGATTCTTTTACAAAATTGTAGATGGCCAAGCTGGATATCACATTTATGTATTTTCATCAAAAATTAAATTTTGTAAAGCGTATTTATCTGATCAACCTGCAAATTATGATAATCTTTTTAAGGCCTTATCGCAAATATCACATATTAACAATATTCGGTTTAAAGGTCAATTATTTCAATTTTGATATAATCCAAATTTATTTTTAACTTTTTTATTTTTCTTCAAAATATAAATTAAGAGTTGGTTTTATATCAATTTTTAAAATATCTTTTTATCAGTGTTATCTCTTATATTAAGACCAAGTCGTCGAGGTTACAAACATTGTTGAGCTCTCAAGTTTTGTTTCTTAAATTGTGTCCGAATTATAGCCTTTAGGCTTTTATATTTTTGCTTTTGTTTTGACCTTAACATATATTAGATTTGCAAGTTTTTCTAAAACGACCTTTTTCGTTTGCTAATTGTTAACTATGCAACAACTATACCACAAAACATTTGATCGAAACATAAAATATTAAACTTTTTAAATTCATTTTTATTCAATGTTTAAAAAAATTTGATTTCACTTAGGTATTTTCAGAGCTGATAGCCATATTTTTAGATATTTGTCCAAACTTCTAAAAATAAAAATTATTTAAATGTTGGATCTTATATGTTGGACAAAAATGCTTTATTTTACTAAAAATCGATTTAGTTTAGACGCGCGGGCATAACCAAAATTTTTAGAAAATTTTTACTGGTTTTTGCTGGCTCGGTTATTTCTGCTTCGCTTTTCATTTAAAAATTTTTTTCCTCTTTTTGATTTGGTCTAAAAAATATTTTTATGCGAATAAAAAACCTCTCTCTACAACAATTGTATGCTTTTAATTTGCCTCCTTCTCATATCATTTTTATGTTATTTTTGCATTTTTTTCCGGTTTTTCAGGCTAAAAATAAAACATACATATACATTATCCTTCATGTACCGTGTGAATGTATGCAAATACACATGTTTTTAAAAAGTTCGTATATGAATGAATGCAAATTATTAACACTTATTATTCGTATATTCTATGTTCGTAATGCTCTTAATTTCCTTTTTAACATTTTATGTATCCACTTTGCATTTTTATCAATTCTTCTCAAAAATAAGAATTCTTTAATGGGTAAGTGCTTTAATTTATTTTTTTATCGAGTTATTTTTTAATAATAATTTTTTGAGTTTGGACTTTTTTACGTTATAATAAGGGTGGTTTAAGTGATTTACAATTGCCTAATTTGATGTGTGTATATTTACATAACTGAGAGCCCTAAATTCGTCGGGTATGCCCTAAATACATGTGTTTTTATAAGGACAATTTAGTAATAAAATATAGGAATATTAAGGGCTCTAAAATTTACCTTTCATTTTCCGTGAGAACCTGTTGCGTCATATGTTATGTCCACAAACAAAATGTTTCAAACTTCTTTTTTAAGTAAAGTTTACTTTTTTTAAATTTATTTCACATCTTATAGCTTGAATATTGGGGTGTTTTTAAACAAATATTGACCTATCATTTAGATTTTTATTTTCCATATCTCTGTAATATTTACATCCAATATATAACTAAATTCTAAACTATTTATCTAGCGTTCTCTAGCCCGTCCTCCTATCACGCTCTGCTTGCAGTAATTGAAACTTGACCATATATTTACACAATACTGTGAGGGATTAGGCTGAAAATTAACGTCAACCGGACACATTTATTAGTTCATTCTGTCAAATATTTAAATCTCAATGTTGTCATCATTTTAGCAAATTCAAATTTAATTCACCGATCCGTATTATAAAAAACACTATAAATTTTGAATTCTCCAAACTGTACCCGAAAGCGAAAAATTTCATAGATTAAGCCGCTTTGAATCAACCATTAATCCAAAATAAGAAAAAACAAATCTAATCAGTATTACCAACATAGTTCCATATCCAAAACCGACTGCGTGAACTTTATATTCTAGAACATCTAAAGCGTTTATCCCCATCATAGACAATATTTTGCGACTCAGAGCTAGAACACTTTAATCATACATTCATTTCTTACCTTTTTGTGAATAGATATATAATCTAATCTACGACGATATATTATTATACCACCTAACCTCAATGCCAAACGTCCAAAGCCAAAATATAAAAATCTAATAGCAGTTGACAATGTTGCCTTCCAATTATTCAAACCCTAACAAAACCGACGTAGTTAATCACGTTAACAATAATAAAACGACGCCTTCTAACGAACGTTTTCACATCTTAACAGACCCACAGCGTGCTAAATTAGTCGAACTCCTAGCTACTGACATGTACATCCATCCACAAGGTCCAAACGCCCATATGTTTCCGACCCTCGTGATCAAACTTTCCCAAGCCATTGAATGCGTCCGGGACAAACTGCATGCCAGCGATATTGGCATTCTTGATATACGTGTCAATGGGGGTGCCGCAAGCTACATCATTAATCAAGATTTCTCTGCCGAATCTGTTGGAACAGCTGATGTAACAGCTAATATTTTACCAGACCACGAACCTGCCGAAGTGCAAAAGGTGCAACAGACCTTCAACGACCTGGATTTAATCTATTTCGTCAAACTGAACACGAGCCGTGACATGGAACGCATTAAAAGTGCCGTATTGGAGATGCTTTACAGTCTATTCGTGAACTCTTACCACGATATCATGCTTAAACAGCAACAGCAAGATCAACAACGCATATGTGCCGATAATAAGCGCGCATCCAAAAAATTGAGCAAAAACGTGCGAAACAAGCCAAGTTATTCCAAAGACAAGACAGTCGCAGATGGTTCTAAATATGTTAGTAATGATAACAATAACGAAACTTTAGTTGACGAAAATACCCCTTTGGACGTAATGGACGTGACACTTGTAACCCAAGCAGCACAGCTGACCTCGAAATTTGTCGCCGAATCATCTTCTCCCGATATCCATGTCGATGGAATTAGAATATATCCTGAAACACCGGTTGATCCAGAATACTATTCCAATAACGAAGATCCCGAAGAAGAAGATACGAACTCGAGCGTTTTCAGTTTAGAAACCACGAGCCCTACGGACCGTCTCTCAACAGCTGATAGCGGGACCCCCTCGTCAACCACACCCTCCACTTGTGACGGTCCTTCCTCTCGGAGCTTAGGGTCCGTGGCCTCGAGCGGCACGCGAGATTCGGGCCTAGTTGACGGTGCCGGCGACGATGATGACGATGACGAAATTGACCAAGGGGCTACGGACCGAAAGGAACTTTTGAAAAAACTTCTTCTCGCTTCGCCCGCGCCGGTGGAAAAAAATTTTGGGCCAACCAAAAAAACTGCCCCTAATCTTTTGGCTAGTGGACCGGTTTCTTCCGATAACATTGTCGGTATAGTATAATAATAATAATATTATTTTTAACATATTAAATGTTTTTGCTTACACCGTTTGAATGTGGAAGGAATTTTTCCGAAATAAACTAAAACAAATATAGGGTTAGGTGATATTAATAGTTCGTTTATTCTCCATTTGACCATACCATAAGGCAAACAATTTTTTGAGAGTTATGAGTTAACTACAGAGATCAAACCTGCCATCTTTGGGAATATCACCGTTTACCGTTTTTTCTAATCAAACTTTGTTAGTCAGGTATAAATATTGAAAATTTAAAAAAAAGGTAAAAAAAAACAAAAAAGATTCATTAACCAAAATAAATTGAAATTTTATTTTTACATATTCACAATAGTTAAACTGTTAAATTCAAACTTCAAATAATATTTTCATTAAAAATCAATAATATATCGTGTCGTATTTAAGTTTGGACGCGAAAAAATTTGTATTATCAAAATGCCGATGTAATAGCTTGATATATTAATAAAATTCCCTTATTATGTGTGATTATAAATATAAGTTACAAGGAATTTTTATATACATAAAAGATTTTTAAATTTTTTCTTCATAAGGTATATTTAGATCTGTCAATTTGGTCAAAAAAGGCCATTTTTCGTTATAGACGGATCTAAGGAGCCAAAGACGGAAGAAACTAAGAAAAACAAAAATATATATGAGTTAGGTCATCATGGGGATGCATTCTTTTATGTTAAAAATTCACGCTTCTGACATTGATATTTGTTGACCTGTGTTATACAATAACTGCCTTATATCCGATAAAAGTTTCTGTTTTTGATGATCAAAAACGCGATGTTATTAAAAAAAATTAAAACTACTTATTATATTTAGGACCTCTCTATAACTCTGCGCTCACCCTTTTTAACTTTTTGGTTTGTTCTAAATTCATTTCACGCAAAGCTTTATGTATTTTATTTGTTAGATTTTACCTACTATATACAATTATTTATATAGGTACGCATTGTTACATTAATCGGAGTATTTTACGTGAAGTTTACATCCACAAAATGGTCAAGGTCTGTTCAAGCGGTGACTTGTGGAGCCTCATTGCCCTCAGCAATAAAGATGGCCGTAATTTGGAGTTTAAATTTGTGAGTAGCATGAAACGCCAATTCGAATTCAGCGTTGACTCCTTCCAGATCATACTTGATCCGCTCTTGACACCGCCTAAATGGTTCCTTGGTTCTTCGTCCACAAAAGTATCACCGGCGAAAAGCCCTACAAGTCCCACCCCTGAAGATGTTCAAACAGCTGATAATCAGGTGCCGGAAGTGATTTGCGAAAGCGTTTTTGGAGATTTTGCTCAAGCCCAATCTCATCTTGCCCAAAAACTTATAGCTACGATTCGACCCGAGGAAATCAGGGGCGGGGGACTCCTCAAATACTGTCATTTGATCGTACAGGGCTTTACGCCCGAACATAGGGACGGCATTAAATCTCTTGAAAAATACATGTGCTCAAGGTACAAAAAACTAATTAATTACGTTTAGTTTCATATGTATAAAATCAGTTTTTTAAGTATAATGGCCTAAAATCTACTTTCCCGGGGCTTTTAATGCTTGAATCACTTTATTTATTTATTGTTCCTTTTATGTTCCATTTACAAGAGTTTTTTTTATGAGATTTTAGAAAGAATCATAAGGCTGGTGACTAAAAGAGCTCACGATTTTAAGGCACATTTTGTCAAGGCAGGAATACCATGAACAATAAATTCATACGTTTTGATATTTATCACAAATTAAATCATTTTTGAATTTGTTAGATTTTTTATCGATTTCGGGGACTTGCAAAAACAACGGGTCAAATTGGATTCGTACCTGCGAAATCATTTCTTCAAAGATCCTCATTCACTCTACAACTATTTGCTCACTCTTTACAAGGTCGTGGATGAGAGTACCGTTTGCCTCATGGGCCACGAGAGGCGCGAGATACTGAAGCTCATTGAGAAGCTCTTTTACGACGTTTACTACAACGTTTACGGGGGTCATGATAACGGGACGCGATTTGATCATGGCCTGATGGGGCGGACAGCTTCAAACATGTCTCTGTCTGGTGGAGCTACTATCTACGATAACATGTCATCACCTTCTTCCATATCAGCTGATTGGCCCATTTCTCATCACCGGCCAACTCCTTGTAAACGGTCCTGGGGTGGCCCGAGGCACCAAAGTAGTAATAATAGTCGTAACGGTGCCATTACGACAGGTTCAAACTCTAAATGGGTTCAGCCCGATAGAATGATGAATGGTGCTGCATCTTGGAACCGTATTAACCGTCCGCCGCCTCCGAATACATATGGTGGCCTTGGTGAGTCAGTTGATGGAATGATGCAGACCGTCGTACAAGAACCAGTATACAACCACCAAAAGCTAAGTCATAATTTGCCATCATCTCAACCGACTATGGCTAGTAATCAACTAATCCATGGGAATTTAACGCCGACGCAATACGTCGTGTCTTTACAACCTTATCAACTACCAAATATGCAAGCCGAACCCGTTAATTTTGGGTCGTTCAATGCTCAGCATAATAACTATCATGCCTACCCTTACCCCCAATCTCTACGGCCCCCGCCTTTCATCTGTAACAACAACAACAGCTATAACGGTACCCCTCCCCTCCTACCCACCCCCACATCGTTTGCTCAAATCATTACGAATGATCCACGAAACAATCTCGTCGTGACCGAGACTAAACCTGTTGACCACACGACGGCGAACTATGGGTCCGATACGTCAAATAGGCCGACCTCCAATGAAACAACCCTTAGCAATCCCTTGCCAACTGCACCGCCTCCTTCTAATCTTCCCCCAGCCCCAGCTGCATACATTATAACTAGCCCTCCTGCAAATGTTTACTCCCCCGTAATCTATCCTAATCACGATCCATCAAATTACGTATATCGTCACGTCAATAACAACAACAATCACGGCCAAGAAACAGCTGGTTTCGTAATGATGTCTCCGTACTACCCACCCACGGCATCTCAACAAGCGACTGCGACGGCTTATGTGATTCAACAGGCTTCGCCCCCTTTCGTGTCCTCCGCATTTTGTCAACAACAACAAACCTCGTTTTGTCAACAACAACAACAAAGATTTGTTTATCAACCGTGTTACATAATCCCAGTCATACATAACCATCATACATCGACAACAACAAACCAACAATATTTACCTCCAGCATCAGCTGTTTCGGCTCATAACAAGAATTATGCCGGCGGTTCAACTAATCGGCGGACCACGATTGCGACGCAAACCTCGTGCAACGATATACGAGACGAACAAGAGGAGCTACAGTCCGCCGCACCCCTCAGGCCTTTGAAGGCGGGGAATGGTTTGACCGGCCCTCCTTCCTATTTGCAAGTCTTAGAGGCCGCCCCGGCTTCATGTTAAATAACATCCCAACCCACATGGCTACCATCTCCTTTTCTGAAATAATTTAAAGTGGTGCTGCGTCTTAAGTGATTGTTGTATTTTTAAAAAAAATATTTTTTAACGCTACAACTAACGAATCATCTTCTGTGATGATTTATAAAGTTAAGGTAACTTTTTGAAAAATAAAACTTTGAACGAAAAAATGTAATTAACTTAAGACGCGCCCCTATTTAGACGGAGCTAAATAATCATTATTACAGTTTAAAGAGCAGAACTTTACACTTTAAGAGACATTTTTTGACGACCATTTTAGACCGGTATTTGGGATATTTTTTTGGTGCCATAAACATAAATACGAGTCATCCAGTTTAGCATAAATTACAATTATTGTTATACTTACTAATTTATTTCATTGCATTACCCCATGTCCTAAATTAATCAGGTGAATCTATAAAATTATGTCTTTTAATTTAACATGAAATCCTCTATTTAAAATATAAATGTTGCTTTGTAGAATTTTTACTAGAAATTATGTTATATTTTCGGATATTTAATTCAAAACTTTTATTTGGGGGGAAGGGGTATGGCGATATATAAACTTCCCTGAGACAGAAAATTAAAATGAGTATAACTCGGTGCTACTACTATTTATGATTGCTATAATCCCCAAAATCCTCTTTTTAAATATTAATAATCTTATCTTTTTTATATTCATACCTGTTATTTTTACCATGTGATAAATAATTGTTATTTAAAGTATGGGTTGGCTTAAATTATTTCACTTTTTTTACCTCACCTGGTCACAATTTTTGTAGAGATTTTACAAGTGGAGTAGATACGACTTTTAATTTATAAAAAATATCATGCACTTCAATTCTATACCATATTCATTTCCAAAATTTTTTGAGGTTTTAATTTAAGTTAAAGAAAGAGAATTAGAGAGTGCCATGGATATTAGATTAACTAATTTATGAGTTTTTAATAACCCTTATACTTTCATTTGATTAATTAAAAAATGCATATTACATTAATATTGTTCATTTGTAAATATTCCATCCTAAGTTATATAATGGCAAAACATTTAAAAATATATGTATATGTATATTATTTTACCTTAGGGTTATATTCTTCATTCAAATTTTTGATAAAAAATGCATTATTCCTCTTTTTCTGTTCTTATAGAATTATTATTATTATTCCACTTTTAAAATTCGTTTTAGAATTTAACTTGTAATATCAGATTTGCCTATTTAAGTTAATTGATATATATATAGTTTTATTTTTTTATCACCTGAAAATTAAAAAAAAGCAGACGATTCTTTTTGAAGTGGAGTGCAAAAAATTAGGATTAATTTTTTAAACTAAAACTTTAGTTTTTTAAACTTTATCACAATTGTAATTTAAACCGTACATTATTGTTATTATGTTTAAAACCATACCCTAAATTATTGACCATTTAAAATACCTTGCAACCTTTAGGTTTAAAAAAATCAGTAAATACGATTATGTCTTATTTATCGAATATCTCGGATGGACAACATTTGCAATGAAAATTAAAAGACTGGTTAAACAAAACACTTGCTTACATATAAAAAATTTAAATATCTTTTCTGTTCTTATGGCTCTATTTTTTAACCAACCCAATAAATCTATCCCTTTATTTGTGTAATATGATACGACTATTTACTTATAACTATACAACAAATATGATTGTTATGCCATCCACATCTTATATATTTTATATCATTATTATCCTCATCAACAATATAATCGTATAAATTGTTTTTTAGAAGAATAAACTAGTTTTTCCCACCAAACACCGACTCTCTCTTACCATATCTATCCACAAAGTTTGCAGTGTGTTTGTTGCTGAGCTACAAAATTAAAATCAAAGTCTGGTAAAGAGGTTTTGAGAGATCTAATCTAAAAAGTTTTAATTTGTTGCAAATCTTCATTAAGCCTAAAATAAGTTTTTTTTACATCCTGTTTTCTTTCCTCTCTTTCTTGTTATTTTGTATTTGTACTTTTTAAAATAAGTCTATTTAATTAAATAAATATCAGAGAAACAGGCTGGCTTTGAAACTCGCAAATTTGAATAAATTTTAACATGTACATTAAAAACAAAGATATGTTTGCTTTTCAAATAATTGAGAAAATAACTCCCAACATAATGGAACCTTTATTAAAATTTAATGAAAACATATTTACTGCTATAAATTTAAAATATGAAAAAAATTAAAATGATTACAGGAGGGGGCATTGCCTTTACCATTTTATTAAATCAGCCATAAAGCAATCTAATAGACCTCAAGATGATGATTGAATATCCAAATTTTATCTCAAAGGATAATAAAATTCATTTGAAAAACAATAAAAATCTTTATCAAGGACAAAAATATAAAATTTAATTTAATAGTACTAATGACAAAATACAATAAATTAAAATAAATAATCAACAGAGCCATAAAAATTAAATAATAATATGTTAATTTGGTAATAAAATTGATTTTAAATTAAGGAATATTTTTAAATCACTAACAGGTGATTGCACAAAATTATAAACTCATATGTTACATCACAGATTTATTATAAAATGAATATAAAAGATATCGTAATTCGACATAAGCATGGCTGAGTGGTAATACTACTTATCTAAAAATAATTGGTCAAAAAATATAAAAACCTTGTTAAAATCAAACTCTTGTTAAATACTAGCTGATCAAACTATACCATTAAAAAATAATTTTTGAACCAAAGAAATAACCTCAACATATGCGCTTTTAATCCACCACTGATAGGGTTGTCTAAACTAACATTCCTCTTTCAAAAAAAAAAAACGTTATTTTTTGCAAAATTGTAATTGCAATTGAACAGTTAAGAAAAATTGTTTAAGCGTTATAGGAGATAAAGTGGGATGAGAAACTTTGAAGCTATCAGTCGGGTGTGGAAATAACAAAGGGTCAAGATCTTCCAATGGATTTTTCGTTTCTTTAGAAGACGTTGTTATAATTTCCAATTTTTTACGGCGATTATCAAATAAAAAGGGCGGCGCTTTTGGGTTATTAGTATTATAAATATTGTTATCGAAGGTAGAATTAGAACGCATTTCAGGGCAAATAAATCGAGTTATTGTAATAAGACGTAATTTGTAGAGGAATGAGAGTAAGAGCCTGAGTCTTGATTCAGTTAACATGTCTGTGCAAAGCAACGTTTTGAGACGGGCATAGGATACAGCTGGGGCTTGATATATTCGTTTAAACACGTGGCCCACAAAATGTTCCAGGAGTTTGAAATCGAAGGTTTGAGGCTATGTAAGTTGTAAGTATGTGAGAATGACATTTTTATAAGGTGGGGAAAATAGTGTAATAACTAAGATAAATTAATTAATTTATAGGTTAATGCAAGTAAAGTAAAATTGTATGTATTTGGCTAAAAAACTTCGAAAAAATTTATAAACTTCAAATCAGATGCAAAAAATGATTAAACAATAAACATTAGGCGTGACATAAGGCGACGTTCAATTGTGACACAAGATATAATGGTAGGTAAAAATGATAAACTATTTTAAAACATTTTTTTGTTGCACTGCGTTTAATTCAGGTAAAATTTTTTTTTAAAACAAAAAAACATTCTAAAGGTAATCTTTCAACAGTTTTTTCTTATAAAAGACAAATATTTTAAAAGAGGTAAAATAAGGCATTTTTTTGAATATAGAGTGAATTTGCTGCGTGATGTACATAGCACCTGGGGGTCAATAAGATTTCTCTGCCAATAATGTAATGTCCCTTTATATGAGGCTGAATCCTCCGTACTGCACAAGCAGGCATTACAAACCTGCTGGCAAAAGTCGAAGGCCAGATTACCTGCTAAAAAATGGCCCCTTGACTTTTTAAAAGTGACGGCATACCCATCAAGGCATAGCCCCTATTAAAAAGTAAAACAAAACCTTAAGGGTAGGTCCATATTGCATGTAGGGTGTATTTAGGCGTGAATAATCGTTTTTAGCATTTGTTTTATCGTTATAGTCGTTATTATTGTTAGATTCGTTATTAGTTTCTTCTAAACTTCCAGATTTTTGCTGTAGATTTAAATCGGAGGTTTTAGATGCATTTTGAGGAGACGTTATCCAAAGCAAGGGCGGTAAAAGACACTGGTAGTCGAGCCAGGGCGCGCTTATATATTTTTTAATGGATCTTATAGTAATGGTATGTGTTTTTGATGGATTTTCTACATTGATGAGCGAATCAACAATTTCAATCGATGATTGTTGTTGGATAAAGATGGCATTTAATCTATACATATAATAAACATGTGTTAAAAATTTAAAAGATAACAAAAATTCAAATAAAAATTTAAATCTAAATATTCAAATTTTAATATAAGCATGATATACTCGGTGTTCTTCGGATGAAAGTTAGGCGATATGATTTGTGCATAAACGTCGATTGACCAGGCTTTTAGATGTTTTAGGCTCACGAAACACACGTGACTCAAACCGAGCATATAAATGTGCCCAGATTTTATCAATTTTCCAAGCGCGAATTTAAGATCACCTTAATCACAATTGTTTGAATATATATAAATACAAAAAATATATATTATATGTTGTTTGGAATAAGTCAAGAAGATTTAGCTGCAATTCTTTTATACAGTTTTATAATAGCAAGGCAATTATAAAGTGCTTACTAATAAAAAATATTCGCAAAAATGCTTAGAAGGGAGAATGCTTATTTAATTAAAAAAATTAAATCTATATATAATTCTTGTTTATTGAGAATGTTAATTAACAATATATTTAACGAAAATATATAATAACAAAACATAGTAAAATCAAATATATTTTTAGGTCAGACGTAGGAAAAGAATACCGTTTTAAACCTTATCTAAATATATTTTACAAATCCTTTATAAAATAAGAATTATTAAAATAATAGCAATATTGTATTCTTTAAAATTTTGCCTATTTTATAAATTAGTTTTTGCACACAAATAATTATTTTCAACAAAATGCAAAAAAAACATAATCCTAATTCAAACAAGAAGCCTATATAGCAGTAAAATGTTAAATTTAAACACTATTGTTATAAATTACTTTGATTTTGAAATTCTTTGTGGGCAGACAAAGAGGATTCACTAATTCCTTTATTTCCAGCTCGTTCAACACATGCATATAATTTTCGTAAAATTTCATAATTTACAGTTTGGCCATCTATAGCTAAAATTATAAAAAGTATGTATGTAAAACTAATGAACAAGGGCGCGTCCAAGCCTAAATACTAAAATGACATAAAAAAATTGTTTGTCAAGTATTTTTCAATTTTGACGTTTAAAAACCTTTTTTTTTGGTTCAAAATTTACAAAATTAAATATAAATAAAAACTCCCATTGAAAGTGGCCTCATTAAATAGTAAAAAGAAGGAGCATATTATTTCACTTAAGTGGAAAAACTGTATCAAGAAAAAAAAAACATTAATATTTTTAAAATTACGAAAATAAAAATAAAAAAAGTATAGTCTTCCTTGGCTCAATAAAACATCTTCCATTAAATAAAACCAGGTCGGATATTTAATTTATTTGCTAATAAAAAATCGATTATTTATTAAACAAAGTTAAGACAACATTAATTACATATCTTATTTGTTCGCATATAAAATACAAATATTTTGAAAGCAAGACAAAAAAAATTGAAATTATTCTTTTCAAAACAACTATTCGTTACTTTGTGCAATATCAAAAAATTCATGGTTGTCTTGAGAGAGCGTAGTTAGAGTAACAAGTCCCAAAAGTGGTTTCAAAAGCTCCACAGTTTCAAAAAAACCTAAAAATTTAAATAAGTATTTGTACAAAAATTTGTAAAATGAAGTACAAAATAAAAGAAGTCGATAATATAAAATAGTAATAATAATCCAAGTCTACAAAATGGTTAGAAAAATTAAAAAAAAATTTAAAATCTTAAATATGTAGTAAAAATGACAATTTTTCACGAGTTTGAGAACACGAAGCGTAAAAAATTTAACTGTTCAAAAAATTTAAATCTTTAGCTTATCTAGTTTTCATTGTATAAAAAGACTAGAAAAAAAAGATAATAAATTTTAGTTTAAAATCTCGACTTAAAAAACAGGTCGACAAAAATATATGATGCGAAATTGCATCGAAATAATTTACATGATGGCCTTTTCAATAATATTTTTTCTGTTTTTCAAAACATTATCTGAACCCCACTAATTTAACTACAATCAAATAAATGGCCAAATTAGGCAAATTGATTGTTTGCGACCTCAAAAATCCCTAAAAGGTAAAAAATTTTTTAATAATTAAAAAAACTGTATATATATTTAGTCTAAATAAAGATGAAATAAAAATTTTTATGTCAAGCTATTACATCAACGTTTAGGTTATAAAATGTTTTGCACTTCAACCTAGGATAATATTTATGGGTTTAAAGTAAAAATTGTATTAATGTTTCATATATATATGAATAATTTCTTTCAATTTTTTTTTGACTTTTTAATCTTTTATTCAAAATTTTCATAGCTTCAGCTTACGCGTTTGATTAAAAAATGGATTTTATCATTACGATGGCAGGTCTGGTGTCTGAAGTTAACTCATAAATCTAAAGAATACTTGTGCAATAATTAATAAAAATTAATTAACACTATTTAATTTATTATGATCATGAAACTACAACATACCCCCAAAAAAACAAATAGTGCTTATGATAAAATTTAACATTAATAAAACCATTGTCAAAATCAATTTTTTTTCCTTTTTTATTTTTGTAAAATCAAGGGAAGATCCAATAATTTTTGGCAAAAATTGTTTTTAAATTGACAAGTTAAAAGTTCATAAATAAATATTATATTTAGAAAATTTGCATAAACCAAGTTTGACCTTGGCCGTCTATAAGCTTCTAATTAAATAAGTATTTGTATAAAAATATAAACTGGGTAAGGAGAAAGAGGGATGATCAGAATTTGTTGTTTGTATGACACTATTATCATTGTTAGCATTAAATGGATTTTGGGTCGGAGGAATTAATGTAAGATTAAACGCAGGCAAAAACATCTCCTCTGCATATTGATTTAAGTTAGAATTCTTGGATACACCTAATACAGGCATTGTAAATATATGTATATGCACCCATTAAATTACATTGGGCAATAACAAAAACAACATAAACAATTTTTAGAGGGTTTTGTAAAGAATTTTATTGCGATCTCGATCCAGGGTTAAATTTTTTCCAATGCCTCCAATTATTTTTAAACCGCATCCAAAGTATAGAAAAAAAATCGCAAAATTAACCTATTAACATAATCATATTCCTTATAAATAACCCATCTAAAAAAAGTTATAGCTTAAAATTATTAGCAATTTAAATTTAGGTTATTTAGGATTAAAAAACGGATTTAATGACAGAAACAACTAATTTTATGAAAATGAAAAAATAAAAAAAAATAAATGTTATAAAAAAATTTAAACGCCTTAAATTAATAATAAATGTTTCCGTAATCTAAATACATTTTTAAACTTTTGTTACTAACCTTAAGTTTTATGGTATAAAAACCCAAAATAGCCCAAAAATTGAAAAATCTCAACTTTGACAACTAATAACTAAATCTGAGGCATTGGTTAAAATTCTGATTTCATATTCGTAATTAGCACCAAAAACTTGACCATAAACGATGGTTGCCATAAATGATGCTTAAGGTTGTCAAAATATTGTTGTCTAATGTATAATTTTTCAACAAAATTAATAAGTTAGAGGAGCTAAGAGAATATTAAAAAATTATTAAAACCAATTTTTTTAACTGACATCTTAATAATAAAATTGACCCCATTTCAATTAATAAAGATCCACGTATTTTTGTTATAAGTCGTTTAAAATATTAAAGTGTGGCCAGGGTAACGGAAAAAAATGTTATCAGTTAAAATGGGGGGATAATTTAAAATTATTTGACTGACAAAATTAAATTTAATAATTGCTACCTTTTAAATTTTTGTAGATGCAATAATTATATATCTAAACCTTCGAGAGCACATAGTCGTCTAATGCGTTTTCCAATTTTAACGTAATCACAATGAGGTATGCGGGGATTCTGTATTGTATTTTTATTATCATCGTTTGGATTATTATTATCAATGCCTTTTGCAAGGTCACTATTATCCTGCGTAAGTGATGTATTTTTAGAAAGATTTTCAGATTGATATGCAATTTCTGGATTATCTACCAAAAGGAACATTTTAATAAAAATTATAGAATTATAATAAATATTAATAAAAATAAAAAAAAATTTATAATAATTTTATTATAAATAATTCATTTTATTCATTCAAGATTTTTACGATAATAAATAAGTTAAAAGTATCATCAGTTAAAATAATTTTGCGAAAAAACTAAAAAATAGTTATAAATTTTGTTTTAAAGTCAAAGAGTCGTGGGCCCGAACATCTATAGCATTCAAAATAAGTAAATTGATGATATTTTACGCTAAATTTAGGCTGCAAATTACCCAAACACCCATAAAAACTTACATAAAATATAGCAAACAAGTGCTAAGATAGTCTCTTAGATGCGCAAATTTTAATATACAAGTAACAATCGATAAAACCCCCCAGCAACTTTTAAAACAACCCTTATTTTGTTAATTTCTAAAAATATTATTTTGTAAAAACAAACAAATTTAATTAAAAGCACAAAAAATACTTTTTTTAAAAAATTTTTTTTTAAAAAATTTTTTTTTAATTTTCCAAATTTATAAAAAATAAAAACTCAGCTTAAACGTGGCCCTATAATATAATATTTCACAAGAATCCAGGGTAACGAAATATAATATAGATACATAAAATTAACTTACTTATGGCCAGTTCAAAGCTATACGAAATTGTATGGTGCAAAAATTGATCGATAAAGATTGAGATATCTTCGGTTACGTAATTAATTTTACAAAATACACGGGAAATTATGAAGTCATAGGGCCTAAAAAACATTATTTTTATTATAAATTTTAAGAAAAATAGTTAAAGGACGCGTGAACTAAAAATTAAAAAAAATGGTAGAAAAAAAATACATTATTTTTGTTTTTTATACGTATATTTAAAATAAATAACATGACAAATTAAAAAAAATAATAGAAAACAAAAAATTTTTTTTAGGTTAATCCTAAGTTTAATTAAAAATTTTCATGTAGGAAAAATATCAATTAACAAAAACCAAAATATTTTGTATGAAAATTAAAAAGTTTAAATTTTTACATTTGATTAAATAAAACTTATATAGAAAAATGATAAGCTAAAATAATTAATTAATAAATAAAAAATGAATTAAAATATATATAACACAGGTCAACAATTTTTTGAGAGTTATGAGTTAACTACAGAGATCAAACCTGCCACTGCCATCTTAGGAAATATTAAATCCGTTTACCGTTTTTCCTAATCAGACTTAGTTAAGCATTGAAAATTTCAGAAAAAAAGGTTAAAAAACCAAAAAAGATTTAAAAACAAAAATAAATTAAAGTATTATTTTTGCATATTTACGATTGTTAAACTGCTGGATCTAAACTTCAAATAATATTTTCATTAAAAATTGACAATATATCGTGTCGTGTTTAAGTTTGGACGCGAAATAATTTGTATTATCTAAATGCCGATGTATGAGCTTGATATAGTAACAAATTTATTTTTCACTTTTTGTGATTTAAAATATAAATTACAAGGGATTTTAATATGCAAAAAAGATTTTAAAATTTTTTCTTTTTAGGGTATATTTAGATCTGTCAATTTAGTCAAAAAAGGCCATATTTGGTCATAAACGGATCTAAGGAGCCAAAGACGGAAGAAACTAAGAAAAACATACATGAGATTAGGCCATTAAGGGGATGCATTTCTTTTATGTTTTCATAAAATTTACGCTTATGATATAAATATTTGTTGACCTGTGTAACAAAAATTTAGGGGTTTGCATTTTCAAGGTTTGAATAATGAAAGCTAAGTCATATTTTAGCCGAAAACACCAAAATACGCAAATATCTCGGTGCTTATTGTATTATTTTCTCATTTCTGTTATAAAATTGAAAATAAAAAATAACAGACAAAGGATGAATAAAATCTAATTTAGATTAGATTTCGATTACAATTACGGCCTAAAAATTCTATATTACAAGCTATATCTTTTCAAATCAGCAATTAAATACAGAGTGTAGAAGTACTTTCATAGTGTGGAAATAAATTTATCATTTTTAGTTTTTGTTAAGTATAGTAATATAAAATACAAGGCAAAAAAAGAATCAAAAAAACAACTCAGCCGAGCTCGGCATTCGGGTACTTTTATCTCTAATTTAGATACCTTTCATATTCATACAATTTAAAAGTAATAAGACCAACATATTTTAAATATAACAAAACTATATGTAAAAATTATTAATAAAATAAATATTTGTCCTTATAACACAGGTCGACAAAAATCAATGAGTGAAGAAAGAAAATTATGACACTTGAAGAATAGATCCCCATAATAGTCTTATCTCATATAAATTTTCCGTTTTCCTAAGTTTTTTGACTTCGGCTATTTCCTTAGGTATATATCGAAAAATGGCCAAATTTGACCATATTGACAAATTTTGCGACCTAAAGAATACCCAGGGAAAAAATTCAATTTTTTTTTCACTTTAACCCATATTTTTTTATAATCTCGAGCATTACAAAATCTTACATTATACAGAATATTTGTCATCCCAACCTAAATACTATAGGATATAATTTCGATTTTGAAAAAAATAAATTATTTGAAGTTTTAATTAAATAGTGCTGTTTGTGAATATATAAAAAAAATTTCAATATATTTTTGTTTTTAAATCTTTTAGCTCATAACTCTCAAAAATTAAAATATAATGTTTTGCAATAAAAAAATTTATGGACAATATAATATACGTAAAATTATGGAGATGACAAAAAATTAAAGGAAAAATTTAATGGGAGATCAATTTAAGTTGTGGTCTGGAGCCAAAAAACCTTGAACATTAAGTTATATTTATGCTTAGCGTGTAATATTTACTTATTTGGGATGGATTTAACTAATTTTTTTGTTGAAAAGATATTGCGAAAGACAGAATCCAGGTAGTATTGATTCGATTTTTGAGGCAAAGGGTTAAAGAGAGAGGAGCGTTCAATTTCAAAGCAATATTGAAGTAAGGATTTTAAACCGACTCGAGCACTGTTATGGTAAAATAGGGCTTCTAACGAGACATTTGTGGGTTTTGGAGGTTGTGTGTCTAAATTAGGGATTTAAATTGTAAATTAACACAGGTCGATAAAAATTCAAGTAAAAAAATGCAGTCAAAACTAAGCTACAATTAGGGCCTTCTATCAGTTTTTCGTAATTTTGGCCCTACAGACTCTATATAGCTAAAAAGAGAAAAATTATAAAATATCAGAATTTTGCAATCTTGAAATTCCTGAATAATAGGTTTTTTAGTATATTAATAAATATGTATAAACTCCCAAAATAATATAATATATTATTTTCAGGTATAGCTCAATCATTATATTATTATAAAAGGCCTACGTCTAAACTTTTAAATTGTTACAATTTTTGACCCAAATCGAATTAAAAATTATAAACTTAATATTGTTTTCTTTGCATTTTTTTAAAATAATTTCTTATGTTTTTAAAGGCTCAAATATTGTAATAAAAAAATATAAAAAAGTCAAATAAAATTTTTTTGACGACTACAAATCAAAACTTAATGCCCCAATGCCTTTTTTCTAAAGTATTTGGAGATTAAAATCAAGTTAAAATTAAAAAAAACATACCATTAAGTAATGTCTTATCACAATCTGCATAGCTAATTGTCGAAAATGCGTCAAGAAAAACGGGTAACACGTTCTAAATATGGCGTTAAAATTTTACAAATATTTAATTTCAAACCTTAATAATGATAAATATAATAAAAATATTCATAATAACAATAAACAATAACAATTTAAAAAACTTGGTTTAAATATTATTACTATTCAATCTATTATTTGTTTCTAAAGTCCCAAACTCACATATTTATTGTTAAAAACGCAAATTAATACTATTTTGCAAAATAATTTTTATTACTATCGTTAAAAAAATTTCTGATACGCTGCCAATATTTTAACATAAAGCATTTTTCTCATGCTTAAACCTCTTACAATTTTTCGTGCCGTTTATTTTTTGAAATGTAAAAATTAAAATAACTTGAATAAAACTACAATAATCTAATTTAAAAAAGTTTGTGATTAAAACAAATCTATCCTCACTTATTCTAGCGAGCTAATTCTTTAAATTTAAAGCTATGAACATTAAGTTACAAAAAAAGGTAATATAATCATGTTTTTTTAAATAAGAGATGCTCAAAGGATTTGAAAAAGAAAGGAAATTAACTATAAAATTAAGTTTTAATACAATTTGATTCATAAATTTTAGGCTTGTAGTAGATAATCAAAAATTTACCTCCGAATTATAGGAAGGACTTTCGTAAAAAGGGATTGAAGAAAATAACCGTAAATAGTGTGCAACGGGTTTAGGCTTATTTAAAACAGAGGCATTTTTCAGGTCTATATTTAAATATGAATTATTGAAATTAAATGGTTAAAATGTTTAATTTTACAAGAGAAAATTTTAAATATTTATATATAATTGTTCCATATTATTCTATCAAAATCGGGATAATTTATTGTTTTTGATTATTATATATACGAAATAAACTTACATATATTTTTTCTTGCCAAAAAACGCAGTTTGGTTCAAATTAAATCAAAAAAGTGAGTTTTTTAACAATAGTTTTATTCTAAGCGAAAAAACGAGAAAAATAAACAACTTTGTCATTTCATATATAAATCAAATTACCTTTTTTAGCTACAATATGGGTAAAAATTATTAATCTTGGTAAATTTATCTCTTAGTTAAATTAAATTTTATACAGTGTTAGATATTATACAAGTATTTTAATTTGAATAAAAAAATAAGTTGTTATTGAACAAGCCTTAAAAGGACTAAATGTCCAAATTTAAAATTAGCTAAAGAAGGCTTTTATTACTTGGTGCAATGTAATCTTCAGGTAAATTGTCATTGATATGCCTCCAAATATTCCCTATAAGCGCCTCTTCGGCACGTGTGTACGTAGAATCGACACTGAGAGTGGTTATCCCCAATCGAGAACAAGCAGTTTTAATGAGGCCCTTTAAACTAGAACCGAATAATAAATTAATTCATATTTTTTGAATTAAAATAAAATACAAAAAGTATATAAAAATAATAATAATAATTATTTAAAAGTATATTAAACAAATATTTTAAGGATATATTAAATTAAATATCTGCAATATGAAATAAAAGAGAACGCAATTTTCAACGATTGAAGCCAGTTATTTAATTATTCTTGTATTCATTAGTTAAATTTATTTCTAATAAGTTAATTAATAATTAAAAATTTAGAGTCAAAATCGGCAAGTATTAGTTAATCCAAGGGCAAACTGTTATATATATAATAAAAAATCCAAAATTTTGCTCTCAACGGGTTTTCAATTCAACAAATATTTTTTAAGATAAAGCTCTTTTATTTTTATTTTTTGTGAGAGATATCATATCTTTATACAAAATCGAAAACTAAAATAAATTATTAAAGGATATTCATACAAGGACAAAATTATTATAATATCTTTTTTCTATCTTTATGCCATATTCTTAATTTTTATGTAAAACCTAACGATAGAGATGCGACAATTTCAAAATATCAAAATTTGTAATAAAACTAAATTTAAGATACTTCTAATAAAATTATTTAAGCTTTCGTTATTAGAATTATTCAAATAGAGGGTTCAAAAAAATATTTTGGTAGGCTTTAAAATGACATATTTTTTTTACCAAACTAATAAATAAATCAGAAATTTGGGACACGTTTTAAAAAAACAATATAAAACTGTTTTAGGGTGTAGTTTCACATCTTTTTTAGTTAGGACGTTTCAATTTTTGAACTATCACAAATTTATGGGACATAAAACGGAAAAAATACTGTGAATTTGGAGAAATTCCGGAGGTTTAATGGGTATATATAGATATCTAATATTTTGCCACAATGTTGAATGAAAAAAAATGCCTTATATATATAATTAAAATGTAATCTTATAAAAAAACAATATTTAGAGAATTTTTTACCTGTATTTATTAAATTCTAAGGGCCTAAAAGCAGAGAGCGGGTTATAAAGGTATTTATAGGAGCTACCATTTTCGTCAAAATCAATCATCTGTGCTTTATTGGCATTATTATTATTACTATTAATAGTATTAATGTTGTTATTTTTGTTTTTTTGGATAATTTCACGTTGTACTTCTAACCATAAGATGTTACATATGTAGATGTCTAAGCTTACAATTGGACAATTCTGTATATCATAGAATATATTAATATATAAACAGTGCTGAGAAAAAGCCCATTTTTGGGCTAAACTTAATATATAATTTTTAGATAAAAAAAAGTTTTCGCTTTAAAAGAGAATGCATATAAATCCTAACATATGACCTTGCTATTTCATTAAATTTATAAATGAAGAATTTCCCCCAGTTTTAATAAAAATTACGCAAAATTTTTTAAAATAATTTTAGGTTTTTGGAGATTATATTTGTTTTTTCAAATATTTTCTAATGTTTGGGGGCTTTTTTAGCAGGTGTTTGGCATTTGACGATTGCTAACGTTATAAATACTGGTTAAGTATTGCGGAGAGTGCGGCGTCATTTCAATTGATGTGATAGCATTGACGGAAAGACGCAGATCCAGTCCCCAGAAGTTACGTCGCCGCATACCATTTCATTGCTCACCCAAAAAAAATAGCTAGCTTACAAAGTTACCAGTAAAAATGGCAAACGAATTTTAAAATAGAAAATCTTGAATTTTCTCGAGGTCGTAAAATCAAGTCATTTTGGTTAATTGCCCATTTTTTTGATTTGTACTCCATAACCTTATCGCATTGGCAATTACTAGGAAAACTATTTGAAAAAAGGCTATAGTGGATACTTTCGCTGTAGTTTTTGTCGTGCGCGTGGCAACGCACAAGAGAAGCCACGCGCACGAGGAACCTGGAAAAAAAATAAGGAAAAGATTTTTATAGATATTATTATTATTTTTTGGTAGTTTAGTATTAGAGTATTTTTGTTGTTAAAAGAAAAGAGATTTTGTTTTGCGTTGGCTGAAATCATGAGGAAGATTTGTGATTAGTATTGTTGTAATAAATGAATAATAAATTAATCGAATCAAATACCTACAAATATCTATTCTTTATCTTATTGCCCCCACATTTCTTCCTCATGATTTCAGCCAACGCAAAACAAAATCTCTTTTCTTTTAACAACAAAAATACTCTAATACTAAACTACCAAAAAATAATAATAATATCTATAAAAATCTTTTCCTTATTTTTTTCCAGGTTCCTCGTGCGCGTGGCTTCTCTTGTGCGTTGCCACGCGCACGACAGTTTTATAAAAATTGGCCAAATATTTATACAGATATGTGTAAAAACTAAATCAAACCTGACGAGAATTACGATTCCAACAAGATTTGCGAGCTAAATTTTCCATTTCAGACCATAGTAGGACCTTGGAAATAACCTTTTCTGTCGTGTTAAATTTAATTTTCCTCTCTTCCAAAGTAGAAGGTTCATTATTCATTTTAAAAGTAATAAAGGGTAATTCTTCCATGTCAAGGCGTGCCTTTTTAAACGGTTTTAATTGTTTTCCGCCTATATTTAAATATATATAAAATGAAAAATCTTATAATATACGAAAAATTGTTATACGTGTACTTGTGTAATATTGATTATAAATAAATTAAAGCAGCACAAAAACAATAACAGTAAAAAATACGACAATGAAATATGTGTCGAATCACCTCACATTTAAAACTATAAGACAAAATGTAAATCTGTATTTTTGCTATAAAAAATCATGGTCTCAATATGCCCCCCAAAAATATTGCGATTCTAAAGCTCTTTAAGTATGTATCATAAAATTTTTCTGAAAACCAACAAAAATTACCTTTTTTTCCATGCTCTTCTGACACTTTTTGTATAGTTTGCACAACTTCGGCCGTTTCTTTCATCAAGAATTTTTGATGCCAAAATTGGAATAAGGCCTCGTCGACCTTGAGCAAGTGCAAAGGTAGGGACAGACCAAAAAGTTGCCAGAGTAGCGTGTTAAGGATGAAATAAACGAGCTAAAATATAGGTTTTTAATAAATTATAAAAATAACTAATATTTAATATGAGTAATAAGTATAATACTGCCAAAGGGAATTTATTTATATGGTAAATAAAGCATTAAGCGATACAGGGCAATAGATTTTAGCCCTAAAGCAATGAATTTTGTAATGCATATATATTTAAGGTTCCCAATTTATTTTAAATGCATAAATATCCAAATATGGGAGTGGTTTCTTTGTTATTTAAGTTATATGTCAGGAAAAGTAAAAATAAATTTTTTTTTGGCCTATTACGGTCCTAGAAGTCACCTCAAACAGCAGTAAAAATAATTTTTTGATTATATATTGAAAAGAGAGCGATTGCCTAAGGCATCTTTTGTATTAATTTCTAATTCACAAATAATCTTTTTAATATTCCTAAGGCATAAACATAAGATTCTATTAAAAATAATGAATTCAAGCAGTAATATGAAGTGTAAAGCAAAAATATGGATATAAACAAGCACGTTATGGTAGTACCACAAATTTTTGGTCGTATGTTAACCCATGGTTTATATGTAAAACAAAATTAAAAAACAAAAAAAAATTTTAATTTTTAATTTTGGATGTTACATAGACTACAACATAGCCAAATTTTTTTTACATTTAAAGGCCTATCATAATATTGATTTTTACAACCTAAATTTATATGTTCAATGTTAAAAACTATGATTCCAAAAAGAAAAAAAAATCACAGCAAAACTAAAAAAATAGTCACCTAATTTTTAAATCTAAAAAAAAAAGAAAGCTTTAAACGAGAACAATGTGCAAATATTTACATGGTTCCCAGTAGCTTCGTTGAATTCCCCGAATTGTCGAGTTAAGGCGGACATATTAAAAGTTTTTTGCAAGATCCCAACGTAAAATGTAAAATTCAAATTGATGTTTTGAACGAAATACGGTTGACATTTAACAGGATCAGCCAAAAAAGAAAGGATGTCTGTATTATGACGCGGGGCAGTCCATTTATTAGATCGAGCGGCGTGGCAAAACTTGTGATTCAAACTCTTAAATTCGTGACATTTTTGGAATGAGCTTTGCTTCGTTGTTGTTGTAGGGTCATCTCTAAATATAACATTTAAATGATAATAATTATTATAATTATGAATATTAAATTATATTTAAAATTCATAACAAAGTGGTAGTGGAGGTATTTGTCTTTTTTAAAACTAAAAAAATATTTTGGACCTACTAAAAAATTTCAATGTTTAAAAACACTTGGTACCAGAGCACAGCTTAAATTATTATCATAATATATTCTTTTCCTCAATTTTTTCTAATGTTCATATAATAGATTATTCTTATTTTATTATACTTATCATAATAAATTAATAATTATATATAATCCCTCACTATTATGAATATTTTTTAATTAAAAGTGTTTATTTAAAAAAAATCTTGTTTTCAATTAATAACCTTTATACGATAACAAAAAAAGTTGAAAGAAATCAAATGTTGTATTAAAAAGAGTGAGCCAAATATTAGATGTGGGCACGATTTATCGGTTCCGCCGTAGATTTCGTAAAAATCAGGTTGACCGCGGCCAATTTTTCGCTTAATTAATCTTAGCCTAATAAACTAAACGCTACCTTCTAATTATATGATAGTTAAGGCTTTAACCAAATTAAATTATTCTTGAATTTTCTTATTCTAACTATTAGCTTAGCATCAATGGGGAAAAAAATCTGCCCCAAATATTTTTGGCAAATTTTTCTGAATTTATGGAGACTATGTTTAAAATCTCAAAACACCCGAAGAAAGAAACACATGTATATTTAGAATTAATTAACGAGCCAACAAAAATATAACTGACTTAGGCCAGGCCTAAAAATTTTGGCCTGAAAAACAATGGGCTTGTTCAAAACCATATTTAAATTCACAAAAAAAAAGTGTTTTTGTTGGTTCTCTTTGTCTAATTATATACTATAAATAAATGTGATATTTTACAACTAAAAATCTAAACGCATTATATGTAAATATAATAATTTTGTTAAAAAACAATATTTTGCCAAAAAATCGAAACAACTATAAACGTGTTTATATCTACGCTATAAATAATAAATAAAATTTCAGCTTTTTTTTTTATAAAAGCTCATTTGATATGTGCCCGATACTAATATTCTGACAAATTCCAAAAAGAAAAATTTAAAAAATACTTTTTATCATTGAATTCGGCAATCAGTTTAAAGAGTAAATCTAATTGAGGTTGTTCTAGTTGCTCGGGAGGGATAGGTGAAAATTGTTTTGCGAATATATTCATGTACATAAAAATTGCATTCATTTCTAAAAATTTTTGGTAAAAAGGATAACATTAAAAATCAATAAAATAAAAACTTAATATAAATTAAAAACAGGGTTGGCTTGGTTTAAACCAAAGTGGTTTAAACCAGTGGTTTAAACCACTTTGGTTTTTTTTAAAAAACCAGTGGTTTTTTTATTTTAACTGGTTTTTTTGGTTTTTTTTGGTTTTTAATTGATTTTTTTAGTTTTTATTTGGTTTTTATTTGGTTTTTTTAGTTTTTATTATGATAAAAAACCAAAAAATAAAAAACACGTTTTATATCGATAAAAACAAGTTTAAAAATTGAGGATTTTATCAATCATATATGCATAAAATATATTTTAATTATTTAGTTTTTTCTGAGGCAAAGTGCAACCCCATTTAAATTGACATTTGAAAATTTTAATGCTTCAATAAGTTAGCACCTATGTAAACAAAATTCAGAATATAATTAATATATTTATTAATAAAACCCCTATATTCTTGGTAATTCGCAAATTAAACCCTCAATTATACTTTTTCGAAAAACAGAAGAAACAAAAAAACACGTTTGGTTTTTTCTTAAAAAAACGTTTTTTCATCCTTAGTTTTTATTAATTTTTTATATCCTTATTTAGCATAATCATTTTTTAACATTTATATAATTATTCTTAAATAAAATATTGTATTTTAAATGAGTGATATAAATTTAAGGGATACTAGCCCAACACTCTAAATGTGCACACAGGCATATTAATAATTTCCGAACTAGCATATGACTGGCCGAAAAAAGGATTTAATATGGTTATATTTCGAGCAAATTAGAGATAATACCCGAAAAGGGTACAGAGCCAAATGCAGGCGTTGTGGCTATGTTCTTGAAGGTCAAGTAGCAACAATGAAAAATCACGAAGCCAAATGTAATGGAAAAATTATTGAGGTCTCTGAAAATCTTAATGAAGAAGATGATTTAATAGTGGAAAATGTAATTAAAAATAATTCAGGCAACAAAGGTGATGAGGATATAAAATTCAAGACTAAAGATGAAAGCTAAAAGAAAAAATTTTTAATGCAACCGAAGATTACAAAATAAGAAACAAAATCATCAAGCGTTATGATATGGCGCTGACGCCGGCCCATTATTTGGCCTTTCTTATTACACCGAGTCACATTAACATGGACCCTAAATATCAACTAACTGATGTGGAAAAAAATGAAGCTTATGTGTTCGCCTCAGACAAATATGCCAATACTCTATTTACCCCGTTACTTTTAAAGTTTCAGGCTATAGCAATTCCATTCAAAGAAAAGCATAGTTAGTAATCTAACCGCTTACGAATGGTGGAAGAGCCAAGAAAAAACAATAGAAACAAATTTTTTGGGGGTTTTTCCCATCGTGGAGCAATTATTGTTGGCTCAGGCTTCATCTGCAAGTGTAGAAAGGGTATTTTCTTCTTTTGGCCTCGTCCATTCCAAGTTAAGAAATAGGCTTGGAATTGAAAAGGCATCTAAGCTTGTTTTTTTATTTAAAGTTTTTAATTAAAATACTTTTAAATTTATCATTATTAATTGTCTTTATTTCTACATGCAACCATTGAAATAACATTTATACAATATTATATTATATAATACAATATGTAATTTTAGCATTAATAAATATTATACCTTGTTTACATATCAATCTGTTACTTTTGTTAAGGTTAAATGAAAAAAACCAAAAAAACCAAATAAACCATATAAAAACCAAAAAAACCAAAAAAAACAGGTTTTTGGTTTTTTTGAAAAAAACCCGGTTTTTTTCCAACCCTGATTAAAAACAAACAAAATATAGCGATTTAACTTGATCAAAAAATTCTCGACATAAGAATGAACTCCGTTGATCATTATAATTGTCGAAAAGCACAATTAGATCATATTCTTAATAATTATTTTGAAAATCAAAATATTTGCAGTCTCTAGGGTCAATTACAATATTAATAAGTGAAAATCAAAAGGGAATACAAAGAAATTTTTTTCAATTTAAACAAAATCTCGTTAGTAAGAACTATAAACTCATTGTTTTTAAGGCTATTATATATGTATTTAGGAGGGCATTTAAAAAAAGGAGTAACTTTTTAAAAAAACTCACATTTAAACGCGCCTCATTATACAAAATTAAAAAAATTTAAAAGTTAATACTTGTAAATTTTGCGCCCTTGTACAGTTGGAGGAGATAGGAGATGGCGTGTGAGACGAGCCCCAATTGATTAAACATACCATAAAAATCGTCCAGATGAGAAAATGTAAATTTGGATGAGGTTTTGAATTTCTATAATGAAATTTAAGGCATACTATATTGATGATACTACAATTTCAATTAAAAAAAATCTTATTACACATGTCAACAATTTTTTGAAAATTATTAGTTAACTACAGAGATCAAACCTACCATCTTAGGGAATATCAAATCCGTTTACAGTTTTTCCTAATCAAACTTAGTTAGTCAGTTATAAACATTAAAAATTTTAGAAAATAAAAGTTAAAAACCAAAAAAGATTCAAAAACAAAAATAAATTGAAATTATATTTTTACCAATTCACTATAGTTAAACTGTTAAAAACTCCAAGTAATATTTTCATTAAAAACCGATAATATACCGCTTCGTATTTAAGTTTGGACGCGAAATATTTTGTATTGTCTAAATGCCAATGTAAGAGCTTGATATATTAATATAATTTATTTTTAATAATTTGTGAATAAAAATATAAGTTACAAGGGATTTTTATATGCCAAAAAGATTTTTAAATTTTTTCTTTTTAGAGTATATTTAGATCTGTTAATTTGGTCAAAAAAGGTCATTTTTCGTTATAGACTGATCTAAGGAACCAAAGAGGGAAGAAATTAAGGAAAACGAAAAACATATATGAAATTAGGCCATCATGGGGATACATTCTTTTATGTTTTCATAAAATTCACTTTTCTGACATAAATATTTGTTGACCTGTGTTTTTCACAATGATTTTTAAGCTAATATTAACTAATTTAAAAGCCTTTTAAAAACAGGTGTTAAGTCGTAAAAAATTACATCAATGTTACTGTGATTTCAATGTTTTTACGGTTCAATAAATTGGAATATTTCTAAACTGTATGTTGTTAATTTTATTTATATATAATAGTTAAATAAATTTGTATATTTAATGTTACCTATAATTTTTTGTAATGGTCATAAAATGGCTTTTTTTATAGAAAAAAACAAAAATAAATTTGAAGAATTAAAAACCTACAAGTTTTTTATATAAATACATCTAATAATTAATATTACAAATTAAGGCTTCTTATATATTTTCGCATACAACATTCATTTTAAAGTAAATAATATACAAACTAAATTATATTTAGTATTTTAAATTAATGTCATTACATATTTAAACAATATAATTAACAATAAGTCATATGTACTGACCATTTTTTACCAAAAAGTATGAAAAAGATAAATTCAGGGTAATAAAATTAAGAAGTCATTTATTAAAAAAAATATACCAGGTTTTGTTATATTTGAACAATTTTAAACAAATTTTACAAATATTTGTAGCAAAAATTACATCTGATTCTTTAATTATTTTAAGAAGTAGATATCCGAATTAAAAAATGGATATATATAAAAGGGGCCAATATTTAAGGAAAATAACACGAAAAATTAATAGTTTTGACAAAATGAAATGTGTTTAAAATATTTAAAATATATAAGTTCAAACTTGCGAGAGCCCTGATCCATCAACACTGTTAAGGATTGGGCTGTTTAATTATAAATAAAAATGAATATAAAACCAAATAAATATTTAAAACGTAAATAAACAAAAATTAAGTTTCACATTATCTAAATACAGAGGCAAATTAAAATAATGAAAATTATATTAAAGGACACATTTTGCAATTTTTCCTCCTAAAAAAAGACTTCAGTGAATTAAAGGAAGAAAATGAAAAAACATGAAAAATTTATTTCAATTTTTAAATCGTTATATATATTAAATTATATAATAACTCTATTTTAATTAGAACTCGATAAAAAAAATGCCGAAAATGTGATAATTGAAAAAATATTCCAAACATTTACGTCTTAAGTTTAAATTGTGATACATTAAACCATTTAAATGTAAGATGAAAAAAGACTGGCTAAAGAAAGCTTTATAATTAAATTTATCTAAATGCGGCAGCTTTACAAAAAAACTAAAAAGAATAATGACAAACATATAAATTACAATCAAAAAAAAAAATAAACCTATTCAGGTCAAAGTTTGACCAAATAACAACTCGAAAAAAAATATTAAAAAAGCTTACTATTTAAGTGTCTTGAGGATTTTTGCGTCTAAATATATATAAATTATATTAAACATAATCGTTGGTAATAGTTCAAATTACCAATCCTACATTTACAAAAAAAATTTATTAATACATTCTAATATCACAAGTCAAAAATTTAATAAAAATGCAGCAAAATATTTATGGTTGTCTCTAATGTTTTTATCTGTTTTCATTTAATTAAGACTAAACTCTAACTTAAACTGTCCAAATACGTTTTTATATTTTTCACAAAAACTTAAGTTAAATAATATATAACAAACTTCTAGCCTTTTGTAATCGCAAAATGTTGACATTCATTAAATTTTCAACGGAGGTTGGGAAATCAGGTTTATTTGAGCGATGTATATCTTGATCATCCCTTACTTTATCATATTCGGTCATTCTAATGCGTTTAACGAGCTGAGTAAATCCTTCATCCAAAATGTCGATTGTAGTTAATGGCAAGGGTGATCTTTATAAAATTATAAAAAAAAAATAATTATATATTCTAAAAAAATAATGAATAATAAAAATAATTAATTGAAAAATGCAATCAAACATATTTCTATCATGAAAATTTTGTAGGATTCTAAATTTATACATGAAATATATATACAGTTACGTATAAATTTCTTTAATTCCATTTATTTTTATAACAAAATTTTTTCCTAATTGAAAGCTACCCTTAAGGCGAAATCAAATAAAATATGTTTTAAAACAAAAATAATAAACTCTTTTTATTTATTTAAAATTATTGTAGATCATATTAAAGTAATTAAGGCAATATTCTACTAATTCAATATAATCTTAAAGGCAAAGCTAATTTTGAAGGTAAAACATTCTATTTTATTCACATACACGGCATTAACTAAAATTCAAGATAATTCGACAAAACGTAAAAGAGATAATGAAAATAAAGTTGTTTTTGTTTTGATATTTATAAATTCAAACTATGCCTATTTGAGTACGACCAAAATCAAATTGTGAAAAAACAAGTTGGTATATTTTTTCTTAATTATAATGTTGAGTTATATTCTTTAGTTTAAGCAAGGCCGTTTTGAATTAAATTAAACGATTACCGTAATTCTCTCACTTGAATAACATAGGTAAAAACAAAATATTACAAAATGTTTTGCAAAAAAACAAAATTTATATTAAACCGTCTTTTATAGCCTAATTATTTCAAAAAAAAATACAAAAAAAACTATGAAAAGTAATACTTGAATGCTTTTTGTTGGGTAAGGCCGTTACCATCATCAAAATTAAAGTTACTATTCGGAGAAATTAAGGCCTTATAACTCATTGATATCCTGCGAGAGAGCAGAGGTCGAGCTAATGCATCACAGTTATAGCCCCAACTCAAATCAGACCTGAAATGCGAAAAGGAATCGAATCCACAAACACCTATGTGATCCCCGGGCGGTAAACTGCATAGGTCTGGGTCATCTGGAAAAAAAATTGTACATAGGGGGAGGGGCGGAAAATGTCTAAATAAATTTTTAATATAATAATTTGGTGGTAAAGTATCTCATATTTTATTTAAAAAATTAAACAGAAAAAACAAATTAAAAATTATCGATAGAAAAGTTAAAAAACAAAATTTGAGGTCTCTTCAAACTTAGTGTTATGAAAATGAATCCCTTATTTCGAAAAATCCATTCAAAACTAAGAATTTAATTTGTAATTCAAAAAATATATTTTTTATTTCTGACCATATGCTTATTTTTCCCTGTCGAGTAAGCTGTTTCTTAACAAGAAAAATTGTTTGATGAAAAATCTTTTACGACAGGTTAGAATAAAATTAAAAAGATTTTTATTTTAAACCAGCTGTTACGTGTAATGTTAATAAATTTAAAATTGTCATAACAATTAACAAAGTTAAATATAATTAATAAGTTGAATATATATTATATGTATAATATGAAAGAATGAAATAGAAGAAAAATAGAAAATATTATATACATTCTTTTTAGAATCCTTTGGCCACGTATTTTTAAAAAGAAAATAATTACATGAAATTTTTATTCAAATTTTTTGCCTGATGCTTAAAACTCGGTGAAATAAAATTATTTTTAATTAGTTTACCAATTTGTTTAAAGATTTTCAAGCTTCAAGACCAAAAGATCCAGAAGTTGTGGCAACAATTGGCATAAAAATATTATCGGTATTAAAAAAACAATATTTTCTTGTCTTTAAAATTTCGACATTTAATATCGGAACAAAATAATTTGAAGGGGCCAGTATATATATTCTTAAGATTCTCAACATATGTTTTGATATTAAATATAAACAAGTATACAGTAAATCTTTAATTTTTACAAGAATTATTAAAAAAAAACAAATAACCAATAAACTAAAAAACAAACTTTGGCAATACAAATTATCCCTCGGTTTAAACAAGTAGTCCTTCATTATAACGTTGTGCAAATTAGTTTTGAGATTGCTAGATCTGGATTCTAAAAACCATAAAAAAAAAATTTAAAAAAAATAGATGTGAAACTTAATTAGTTTTGGTTTGGCCATCGCAAAAAATTTCTTTTGCACAATCAAACTTTTAATCCTCAAAATTGTTAATATGTCTGTCACACATCATAATCTCATATTTAGTTTTTCCATCGGGTCCTATAAGTCATAAAAAATCATTATGTCAATGTTAAATGCAAAAAATTGACCTACTCTGCATCAAAAATTAAATTTTTATATTCGACCACGCTCCAAATAACAGTTTATTTTTCAAAATTAATAAAAAAAAAAATAATTTGGTAAATAAAACCTATTTTTTTACAAAAAGATGCCATATCTAATTTTAATAAAAAATAGTTTTCCTGAAATAAAATATTTTCTCAAAACAAAATAAATATCTTTTAAAATCAACTCTTAAAAATTATAACTTATTGGAGTGAAAAGAGCGATGCGCTTAATAGTGGTCCAATATTGATCTAGAGTGGTGAATAGGGTTCCAATTTGTTCGTCGTGTGCCATGAAAGTGAAATGTAGTTTTGGAAAGTATGATAGTCTAAAAAATGAGTTAAAACTATATAATGTATTTTTTTTATTAAAGAAAGAAACTAAAAATTCACATACAATGCTATCAAAATAAATTCTAAAAAGTTTTCTAGCTAGACTTGGTAGCTTAAAAACACTCTATACACGCTACAAATGTTATAGACACCTTATTAATAATAGTTATTTAGATAATATTATAAAATTTTTATCAAAACACTATACAAAATCAAACCATAATCCAAAAATTTCTTAAAAACACTCATCTATAAAAACTTTGAATATAAATTTTTTCCTGGGTGTTTAGAATTAATGTTAACCTAACCTAAAAAATGTAAAACAATAAACAAAATTATTTTTGTATTAATCTAAATTTAGATATATATGCTTTTAAATATTTAAAAATTTAATTTATATAACTATATTTAGAAGTTTCAATTCCAGATTTTTTCTTCCAAAATATCATAATGAAATTTCTGTAAAATTTTTAATTACAAGGCTGCCTTTGAGTCTGGAGTATTAGTAGGACTCGAAATAGGGGCAATGTAGTCAATTGGGGCCGTTATAGTATAACTTCCAGGCATTGAGGTGAGTGTGTCCAAGACAGTAGCGCAAAGCGAAGGTTTGATTATATACTATAAACAAAAAAATTAATATTATTTTTCATAATTCGGTTGCTAAAAGGTGTGAGTGAGTTTGTCTTTCTAACATGCCAATTTAAAGCGTAACTACAATTTACATTCACAAATTTTTTTAGTATAAAATGACAAAAATTGGAAAAAAAATAAATGCGAAATTAGAAAAAAATTTGTCTGAATCAATAAGCGGCTACACACAGGACAGCGGTCTAGTAAAAATTTGAATAAAATAAACCAATGTATGCCAAACTTTATTTAACTTATAAATTTGAGAAATATCGGGCCAAATAATATTCATAATTTATAAGCCTTAAATTATGAAAAATAATATAGCATATAATATATCTTTTTAAGAATTTTCCAGTTGATTTTTATAGATTCTCCGTGAAAAATAAAAAAAATCACCTAATGGCTAAAAATTTTAAGCTTTATAATTACATAAAATATAATTCAAATTTGTAATTTAAAAGAATAAGAATTAAAAAATTATTAGATAAAATAAATGTTTATAAAAAAAGATGCCTAATATAGGTAAATTGATCAGCTCAAATTACATCTGTATACAAGAAAGATAGGTAAGAAAAATCAATTTGATTTTGAAATGGCAAACAAATGAAATCGATTAATTTAAATTATATTTTTTAGATACAGAAGACCCCAAATCCCTTTAATGATGGCAATAGAATTATCAATTAAATTTTCCATTTACCCCAGGAAGATTATATAACCCACCGGGTTAATAATAATTATAAGCACACAACCTAGATTTTTCAAGTCCTAAATATCAGGAAAGAAGAGGAACATCAAATTTAATTGGCGATCACCCATAAATATATACTAACCAGTCTCAATACTGCTTTACCATAATGCAGAAATCAACTCAGTGCGTAGCCATTAAAGATTGAAAGATTCGAACAAAATAGGGTTAAGAGAGTTTTTGTAAATGTATAAAAATAAAAAGAACTGTATTTATAATCCGGCTAGAGGCATCAATTTCACATAGACCCATTACCACCAAATCCATTAATCGAGAACGCATAGCCATGCGGTAGGAGTTTGCGTGATAGATCTGGTGAAAGACAAAACATTATTTAAAATCAATAAGTTTACACAAATTTCGGAGAATAGTTGAGAAGTTTAAGATTAAATTTTAATCATTTCTTCTCCCATATCCAATTTAATTTGATGTCTCGTTATATATCGGCCAAAACGAAAAAAATATTTAAAAATTACATAAATATTCAGTTATTTTATTCATTTATTTTTTATATTTTTATTTAAGATACAATTTTGCATCTTTTTATTTTTTAACAAAATTCATTGGCTTACGAAATTCATTATATAAAATTAAATGATTGCGTCTTAAAATTATTTTGTTCGTTTAATTCTAAGAATAAACATGCAGCCTGAGCAGTTACCGAAATGGTTACAGATATTGTAATTTTTTTTCTTTTATAGAACTAATTATTAAATAAAACATTTCTATAAAACAAATTATTTGTTGTTTAATTGTAAAAAAAATTTGTTTACATTTCAAATATAGTAATTATTAATAATAACAATAATAATAATAATTATAATAACAATAATAACAAATATTATTTACCAACATCAATAATAACAAAGCAAAACGCAAAGAAAATGAAAATAAATAGAAACTAAAAAATAAGATTTATAGGCAAAACCTGTCTTTGCATTTCGTAGGGTAAGAACATAATTGGAATGTGTTTTTTGCACTCATCGGACAAGGATTCGTTCAAATGCTCGATTTCTAGACTCACGTTCCACACCAGGGTGGCAATGCTAAGGGGCATATGGCTCAACAGATCTTGCAGATAGATACCTTGTAAAAATATTTTAAATTAATAAATTTTTTAATTTATTTTGGAAACACTTATTACATAGTATTATATTAGAGCTAAATACAATTAATTTTTTTTATATTTAAAATAAAACCAGTCCAAATAGTTGTAAATAAAATAAAATTTTTGAGATAATATTAATGTAAAAAAAAAGATGAACAGTAAAAACCATTTAAAAAATATATAAGCAGTTTAGAAAACCTTTGTGCGATAGCAATTCTTTCTCTGTTTTCCTCCTTTCATAAGGTATATATCGAATCCAATCAGGTATATGGTCCTGCCCTAATGTTTCAGCTTCTTTTCTAGTTTGATCATTGTCCATTTTACTATTTGTATCAATAAATAAAAAAATAGAATATTTAAACATTTTTGTGTCCTTAATATAACACAGGTAAACAAATTTTTGAGAGTTAAGAGCTAACTACGGAGATAAAACCTGCCATCTTAGGGATTTTCAAATTCGTTTACCGTTTTTCCTAATCAAACTTAGTTGGTTAGCTATAAACATTTAAAATTTTTGAAAAAATGCCAAAAAAAAACAAATAAGATTTAAAAATAAAAAAATATTGAGATTTTTATTTTGCATATTTACAACAGCTAAACTGTTAAATTCAAACTTCAAATAAGACTTTTATTACACAGGTCAACATTTTTTTGAAAGTTGTAAGTTAACTACAGAGATCAAACCTGCCATCAGAGGGAATTTCAAATCCGTTTACCGTTTTGCCTCAAACTTAGTTAGTCAGTTATTTTTTTTTTGATACCACAATATCCATCGAAATGACGCCGCACTCTCCGGAATATTATAGCATGCAGGCTTTACAACTCTAGCAAAAGTCGAAGGCCAGAATCATTCACCTGCTAAAACAATGCCCCCCTTGCCCTACATCTCTTGAAAGAGACGGCATACCTGTCAGGTTATAGCCCCTTTTAGCCCTGTCGGGTACTAGGCAATAACTTAACCTAGACCAAGAGCTAAAGAATCTTCGGCCAGCATAATGACAACATTTAATTATATTTAAAATCTGAGACTGATCAGAAAGCTCTAAAATATCAATTAACAACATATCACATTTATTTGAAGATATTAATTCATGCAAGTATAGGCGTTTAAATTCATGCAAAGCAGAACAGTGTAGAAAGAAATGAGCAAGTGGGTCATCAACTACTGATTTACAACAAGGACAGTCGAATACTTGTAACCAATCTAAACATTAAAAATTATAGAAAAAAAGGTTAACTGTTAAATTTAAACTTTAAATAATATCTTAATTAAAAATCGACAATATATCGTGTCGTATTTAAGTTTGGACGCGAAATATTTTGTATTATATAAATGCCGATGTAAGAGCTTGATATATTAATAAATTTTTTTTCCATTAGTTGTGATTAAAAATATAAGTTACAAGGGATATTAATATGCAAAAAAGATTTTTAAATTTTGTCTTTTTAGGGTATATTTAGATCTGTCAATTTGGTTAAAAAAGGCCATTTTTTTTATAGACGGATCTAAGGAGCCAAAGACGGAAGAAAGAAAAACGAAAAACATATATGAGATAGACCATCACGGGGATGCATTCTTTTATGATTTCATAAAATTCACGTTTATGACATAAATATTTGTTGACCTGTGTTATATACAGATAATATATCGTGCCGTATTTAAATTTAGACGCGAAATATTTTGTATTATCTAAATGCTGATGTAAGAGCTTGATATAAAAAATTTTATTTCTCACTATTTGATATGATAAATAAAAGTTACAAAGGATTTTTATATGCAAAAAAGATTTTTAGATATTTTCTTTTTAGGGTATATTTAGATCTGTCAATTTGGTCAAAAAAGGCCATTTTTCGTTATAGACGGATCTAAGGAGCCAAAGATGGAAGAAACTAAGAAAAACAAAAATATATATGAGATTAGGTAATCATGGGTATGCATTCTTTTATCTTTTCATAAAATTCACGATTGTGCCATTGATATTTGTTGACCTGTGTATTCAGCCAAATGCCCATATCGGGAAAAAAATGACCTAAACCTTGGGCACAAATAAATTAGAGCGAGCATTACAAAACACATCCTAAAAGGATTTTTTTATAATAGAAAAAAGGGGAGAATATTTTGTAGGAGCTTACCGCCTTAATGAGGCAAAATGATTAAAAAAATGTTATTTTGCATTTTACAAAAGTAGAAATTTTTATTTTTTTGCCAATCAATAAGTAGAATAAAGTTATTTTTTTTATATTAATGGCGGGAACTAATGAATAAAATTCGATCGTATAAAAACAAAAATATTGTAAATTCTATAGAAAATACAAAAAACTAAGCAAAATTTTAAAACTAATTAATAATTTGAATTTTTATATATCCTCCTATTGAAAATTCAAACTAAAGGTGATAAAAATTCAAAACTTAAAACAAATTTATTTTCAATTAAATCTTGAAAATACCCCTTAGAATAAACTGTTAGGTGTGCCAATATATCGCGTTGATATTCGGGAGATTTTAGAAGTTCGTCTGAAATTGTGTTGGCCGAGTCGTCTGCTAGATGAGATTGACTAGAATCGAGGGTAGGAGAAGGGGTGGCATATTTCAAGATAAAGTTGTTTAGGTAAAGAAGGTACTGATGCGCAAAAAGATTTTTGATCATTTTGGGTGTATATGACTGTTGATCTGGGGGTATGACTAAATTTAAATTTTAAAATTGAAAATAAATACCATTTTTAAAAAATACATGATTGTAAAAAAGATATGTTGTAATAAATGTGATTAATTACACTCAAGTCTATAAATTTGGTGATTGCTCATAAGCTAGCAGACTTATATGCGCACAAGTGCATTTGAAAAACGCTTTATTAAATTTTTCCCTACCAAAAATTCAAAAAAAAAGCATAGCTAATATCAAATTATTTTAGCTCGTGGTCTAGGTTAAGTGATTGCCTAGTACCAGACAGGGCTAAAGGGAGATAAGCCCTGACGGGTATGCCGTCTCTTTCAAGAGATGTAGGGCAAGGGGGGGGGGGGCATTGTTTTAGCAGATAAATGACTCTGGCCTTTGACTTCGCATAATGAATACCGCCGTGTGGCAATTTCAATGCTTATCCAAAATATTACAATGTCTCCAATTTTCAATATTCTGTTATTTTAAATTAGGCTTTATTAAAAAATAAAAATCAAACAAGCGAGACTCACAAATTGGTATATTTGAAATAAATTTATAATATAAATTAAAATACTTAAATTTTTCGATATACATATATTTTTATCACATTAAACTAGATTAGTAGAAAGTACCCTAAAAACTCAGACGCAAAACACTTTTTAAACCCCAAACGTGGCTGTTCAAAAAATACTTAAAAAACTAAATTAAAAAATTTGATATTTTCTAATATTTTAGTTTTTTCTAAATTACTATTAAAAGCTTTGAGTCTCAAAATCTCAAAAACTTCCGTTTTGTCATTTTTTAAATTTATGCTTACAGTAGGCTATCAAATATAGTTAACAAATACAAAAATTAAATGTAAATATTGTTAATCTTAATGTTATTTTAACATCATAAACCTGTGTAAAAACGTAAGATGTATAAAAAAATATCAAAAATTTGCAAATATTAAAATTAAACGTTCGATCGCAGGCACCTAATATAAGGTTCGTGTACTTGAGTAAATATATTGACTTAAAAAAGTGTGTAATAATTAAAATATTCAAATTTAATTTGGACATTAAATTTTTTTAAAGGGAAGAAATACGACCTAATTGGACTCTATTGTCAAAAAAACAAATATATTAATTTTGAAAATATTCCTAAAAATTAGGTCTTCAAAACAAAAATATCTGTGTTAATTAACATTAATAATATAAATTTATTTAGCAGTATATTAATGAAAAATATAAATAAAAATAATAAAAAAAAGGAAATTATTAAAAAAATTTTAAATTTAGATCTTGGCTAAATTCAAATGAAGCTTTTTAAAAAATATAAAATCAAAAAAAAAGTTAAAAAAACTTTTTATTTGAGATGGTGGGAGGGGTTCAAATCGACGTTTTGTAAAGTTCAAACTATCAATCCCACCATTAACTTCAATTCCCGTATTTGCCAAGTTGTCTGACTAAAAATACATAAAATAAATTTATAACTTCCAATTTATATCTTTTGCTTGTGGTAAATGAATATTAGAAAAAAACAAATGTAATATTAGAAAAACGGTTTTTAATATCTAGAATTGAGAAATTGAATCAAATTTGTAGAAAATATAATTCATTTTTAAGTTTAACCCTTCCACTGGGCTTTTCTTTTAGTTGTCTTAAGCTTGGTAAAAGACCCGCTTTAAAACGATTTAAAGTTTCGTTAATGAGTGGATCATTACGAGACAGACGAGCATCACATATCATTTCGAGCTTCTGATATATTTACAAATAAAAAATAAATATAAAAAGGGCCAAACTTATTAAACAATTCGATAAATCTTTTTAGATGTATATATAGGCCAATATAAGAAATCAAATACTATTTTATAGGTTTTTAGAATCCGTTAAATACCGTTTTTTTTGACATTGTAAGTAGGGGCTAACATTAAAAATTTAAAAAAAAAATAAATAAAATTTAAAAAAAATTTATATATTAAAGATGTGCAATTCAAACTTTCAATAAATTTCAAGCCAGCCAAAAATCGTGTCAATTATTAGGGTGCAAAATATTCTGTATAATTTAAATGTGGATGTTTTTTTGGATGTGGAGCATATAAATTGCTATGGGGCGACGTTCATAACCCCTAGGATCAATAGGATTAGTCTCTTCGCCAATACCATAATATCCATCTAAATGACGCCGCACTCTCCGGAATATTATAGCATACAGGCTTTACAACCCTGGCAAAAGTCGAAGGCCAGACTCATTCATTTGCTAAAACAGCCCCCCTTGCCCTACATCTCTTGAAAGAGACGGCATACCCGTCAGAATGTTAGATTGTTAAAATTTATAAAAAAAAATATTTCATTATATAGAAATGAGGTAAAAGTTGCTTTTAACATAAAACTTCTCAAGCTCGTAAAATTAGTCAATTTTGCCAAAATGGCCATTTTTTTGATTTCCCCAAGTGGGTAAACGACGATATAAAAACGGAAAAATTGGTGATATGAAGCTATATTATTTAATTGGTTTTATATCATAAATAGTTTGCGTTGTAATTCTTTTTGTGAGCATATTATAAAAATTTTATAAATTTTGCAGGTTTTTAAGTATGTCAAGTTTCTGATACCGCCAATAAAAAAAAATAGAAATTCACTCTTATTGGCCAAGATATATAAATCTTACAGGTCCAGACCCCGCGCTTTACCTAATTGTAGCTTTACAAGTGGAAAAAATTTTATTTTTGTTTACTATTCATATTGATTTTTAATGCAAATATTCTATATTTTAATGTTTACATATAACGACATTCATTCATTTTAATTATACCTAAGAAATCCCTTAGAAATTTGCATGGCAAAACGATTGCCGGGACAGCTAGTATTAATATATAATAATAATATTAGTAATAAAAAACTGAATCTGGAGGTATCATCATTTGGTATAAGCGAATGAGCTTATAAGATTTAGACAGGGCATGTAGCAGTCGGTAAAATGATTTCCTATCTATCATATGGTTAGAACCATGTTTTTCTTCTTCATCGATAACGTGTTGCCTTAAGACGTATTTAGCAAGGCATAGTCTATAATGAAAATGAAAAATAATTAACTGGTAAATCTCTAAAATATTAGATCGTTTTATTAACTACTATACACAATTAAAAATATTGAATGCTCAAAACTAACTAAATGTAATTTATTTAATGATATTTAGTTATAAAATTTTTTAGTTTTTCAATTTTTAAGGTTTGTAGAAGGCTTACAATTGATATGGTAAAGTTATTAAAAACTAAAAGACCGGAATTTAAAACAGTTGCTTTTAATCCCTTCCCAAACAATATTTGACATACTGAATATTAAAACAAATATTAGTTAGGTAATAAATATAAATAATCTATATTAAATGAACCTTAGGCATATTAAAAATATATAAGCTCAAATCTGTCTATTAAATTAAAAAACAAACAATAATAATTAGGAATCGAAAGTTGTAAAGGGAGGATTAACTGCTGGGCTAGGTTGTATTAAGGATGGTTGAGTCTTATTAAATATGACTAGGGTTAGGCAGGGCCTAACCTTAGTCCGTCAACAGAAGCAGAGCAAACTGGTTAGTATGTATGGATTTATTGATTAAACAAAAGAACACATGGTATATATGATAATCTGCTATCATCATAATCATGTCTTATCTTGACATAAGTCAATACCAAAAAAATAATGTCAATTTCCTATATTAATGAAAAAACGTATTTAAAAAATCAGCTTACAAAAAAAGGTAAAAAAACTGACTTATTTTTTCGCAAGTAATCAACTATATATAGGTATCTTTGAAGGCTGTTAGTCGTTAATTTGGGGCATTCACTTCGAAATGTATTGAGAGCTGTCTCATTGTCAGGAATAGATTTGATTAATTCTTCAAAACGAATAATATTCTTGGCATGGCTAGGAAAATGAGTAAATACAAAATAATAACATTTTAAAATTAGAGGAAAAAAAATTTATTATATTGAATATAAATTTTTTTTTAATAACATGTAAGATAATGATAATGATTTAAGTTAAACATTTACAAAAAAACCAAAAAAACCTTTTGTTTAATCTCGTTTTTGTAATTTAAAAGTCAAAATATACGAAAAACATTATTGAGTATAGTTTTAAAAAAATGAAACGCATTATGTAATGGCCATGCGTATTATTTCATCTTATACAAGATCTAATTTTTATAAAATGACAAATTATCGTATCAAATCTCATTTTTAACTAGTTTTTTATTTAAATTTTTTTTTAATAGGTTTCGCTTGTATGCTTTGTTATGTACAACTTAAAGAGCGTTGAGCCTAACTAATTGGATAGGTGACTGCCAACAAATTTTTATTTGTCCATTTCTGAGAACCTAAGCCTCTAAAAGCCTAAATCACCGTCATGTCATATATTCATTAAGCAGGACCCTTCACTGAAGTCAAATAAGTTAAGCTCTGATAAGCCGTCCACTAATGAGGAAAAAGGTTAATGGGAAACTTTTACATAAGAGATTTTTTTAAAAATAGGTGGTATAAAATCAAATTTAACATACAAAAAAGACATATAAGTTGAGAGATAAATGTAAATTTTTATTTTTGGGGTAGGGAGAAGTGATATTTTTTATTTCTATTAATTACCACTAATTTTTTCGCAATTTTTAAAAAAAAAGGTTTAAAAACCTTGCCCTAAAAACTTAATCTGGTTTAAAAAACAAACAAATCGGTTTAAGTACAAAAATCATTAAAATTAGATAATAATTCTATTCAATTATATTATCAATATATGTACTAATAAAAATTTAAAATAGATTGAACCCTATAATATGACCTTTCACGACAATTACAAACAACTAAATTTTCAAAAATAAATTTTTAGTTTACTTTATAATGAAAATTTAAATAAAAATGTAAGATAATATATCAATAAACATAAAACCCAGTGGTATAGAAGCCCCCCCCCCCCCCCCCCTAACCTTTTCCTTATTAAAAGGTAGCTAAATTCTAGCTTTACGTCTACTAATTATCCATCAAGTGGCCCCGCATGGTTAAATGAGAAGCACAGGCCGGCAACCTAGCTTTAAAGGCCTAAGAGCTATCAGAAAAATACATGACTTTGATGATGATCACCCATCCAACTACTAAACCTCTCAACGCTCAATTTGAATGTGACACAAAGTTTATATGTGCTCAAGGTCGTAAAAAACCTTAATATAAGAGAGAAATCAAAAGTGTTATAAACTCATTAAGGTTATTGTCCGTGGCATTCAACGTTTCTTTGCTATCAAGCTCCTCTTTAAGCGTGATACTCTTTATACCAATATCATTTTCATCATCTTCGGCACTTTGAGGAGTTAACTCCTTTTTCATGGGCGATTTTGAGGTAGAAGTATTCAAAGGAGTGCTCATTAGAGTATTTTGATTGCCCGAGATTTTATCGAAGATTTTAGGGATGTAATAAATACACCGACATTGTCCCTTTAAATGGTAGTACGTATCGATCAATTCTTTATTCAAGAGGAACTTAATTATGCGCATTAGAATGTCTTCCGATATTCCGACGCGTTGCAAAATAGTTTGTCGCGTAACACCTCGAACCGTGTTATTACTCGTATACTCTTGTAGAATAAAACTAAAAATAAATGCAAAAATAAAATCAAAAAATATTAATTTACAAACGGCATGTGTAAAAATGTATTTCTCATTACTATTTTCAACTCAGTTAAAAAAACGATTAAATAAATTTAGTAATAATATTATAAATTAGTAAAAAAAATTATAATAATAATAATAAAAAAATTGAATAACAAATTAATTTAATAAAAATAACAATTATTATAAAAACTCTGATTTGTTGCTAAAAAAATTTAATAAACAGTTTAGGAGGTAAGATTGTGTTTACAGTTATCAAATTAATTAAATTTAAAAATTATTTTTAAACAATCATATATCTTTTAAAATATTACAAATATAAATATTTGAAAAAAAAATCTTACTTATAAACTTGTGTTACAAGCGGGTTATGCCTTTGTCTGAGGTATCTGTGTGATGGTTCAAATGGTCCAAACTGATTAGCTTTTGGGTCGTCAATATCCTCAGCACTATCTTGACTATCATCATTAAAGGCCGAAGTTGCTTTAATTTGTGAGCTATTAATGCTTGGGGATGCGTTTAAACTTGGATTAGTCCGACTGGGGACAATATCCGATTCTGTGTTTGTAGAGCTATAAGATTAAAATTATAATTATCAAATTTTAACTAAAATTTTTTATTGACCTAGGCCGAAGCAAGTTATCAATTAGTGATTAATAAATAAAAATATGTGATACTTTATATTAAGTTTAGCTTGTATAATTAGTGGTAAAAATATAATTAAACGATATTGACCTAGTTTCTGGTAATTAAATAACAAGCAATTTTTTAAATAGCCCAGACTTAAAATGCATAAATTAAATAAAAAATATATAACAGTAATAAAAGATTTTTAATAACCTTAAAGGCGGAAATTTGATTGTAACGGATATTTTTTTGCTTAATTACACGGGTCAACAAATATCAATGTCAGAAAAGTGAATGAAAACATAAAAGAATAAATCCTTATGATGCCTTATCTCATATATATTTTGTTTTTCTTAGTTTCTTTCGGTTTCGGCTCCTTACATCCGTCCATATTACAAAATGGCCTTTTTTGACCAAATTGACAGATCCGAGAATACCCTAAAAAAAATTTTTTTTTTTTTCATATTTAAAGCCCTTGTAACTTATATTTTATCTCAAATAATGAGAAATAATATTTTTTTATTATATTAAGCTCTTACATCAGCATTTAGATAATACAAAAAATTTCGCGTCCAAACTTAAATACGATAGGATATATTTCCGGTTTTTAAAAATTTTATTTGAAGTTTGAATTTAATAGTATAGCTGTTGTAAATATGCGAAAAAAATTTCAATTTATTTTTGTTATTAAATCTTTTTTTAGGCATTTTTTTTTAAATATTCAATGTTTATAGCTAGGGGGGTTTTTTTTAAAAGGGCACGGAAGAGGGGCCAGGGGTTAAAGAAGGCGAAAGCCTAACGGGTGAGCCATGCCCTAATAAGAAAAAATGTTTGAGGAAAAATGGTTTACCATTTATTTGTTTTAACATTAAATTTTGTTTTTAATGTGAAAATTGTGAGTTTAATGTTAATTAATGACAATAAATTAAAAATGTTATATGATTCTCAGTCATGAATAAACTTACTTAATGAGTATTTTTTTAATAAAACAAATATATAAATTTTATTTAAAAACATTAAAACTTATAAAAAGTTTCTGTTATTTATTAGCACAACTCAAAATAGAGGTATATGAGCTAAATATATAAAAAAAAGTATATACACACAAAAAACAGTTAAACCGTATAATAAAAACTTAAATATTGTGTTTATTTTAAAATATTAATACATATTAACAATTACATACAAAATTTATAGAGCATTAACTATTTAAATAAAAAATTTTAGAGTTTTTAAGAATCATGAAGTAATTTTTAACCAATTTACAAAAAATTAGATGCAAATAATAAAATGATAACCTTAAAAGTGATTCTCCAACAACAATTGAATTTTCCTTAGTGGATTCATTTTTATTATTATAAAATGAGTCATCAGAATCTTCAGAAGAGTCAGACATAAGGCCCTTATTAAAATAATTTTTAATTTCCTTGTCAATTTGTTCAACACTTTTAAAATTTTTATTCAGTGTTAAAGAATGCACATAGCCATCAATCTAAAAAAATTCAATACTATAAGTAAAATCAAATATAAAATATACAGTTAAACATAATTCCAAAAATTTAACCTTGGTCACTTGAACAAAAGGTAACTTTTTAATCTTATTTCTAGCTCTTTTACCCTATAAATTAACATATCATATACAATTTACCCATCTAAGTTCTAATTCTCTATATGTGGCAGTTTGCGCTGGACATGAATTTAGGTATTCAATGATACTAGTGATATTAACATGTTTACCATATTTTTTAAACCTAAAATTTACAAAATGACAAAAAACTCACTGTTTAAGATACAAAAATTTATAGGCCTTATTGTGTTTAGAGCGACTTACATCTTCTTGAATAGATATCAAGTTATATTTAAGTAAAATTTTATTAATGTAATAAAAAAGTGTTTTGGCTGCTATATTAATTTGTTTTGTTAGCATAGTTCCATTTGATGAAAAACCATTTTGCCTCATTTTGCCTATTAACTCCAGCAAACAATATGCTTCGTCATTGATTATATTATATTCAGTAAAACAGGAACCAAACAAGATGTCGTTTCTAAGAGTCTGGTTGGCAATCATAATAATATTTTTGTGGTTATGAAAATGATCAACAGATTGAATAAAACTTAATTTATTTAAGATTCCCGTTATATTTTTAAGAGAATTATAGCACTTACAAGATCCCCTAATATCCTTTCCCTTAACAGGAAACAGTTCAATAATATCAAGTTGTTCCATGTCAACATTATCTTCAATTTCAAAAAAATCAATTTTTTGAGATTGGAGTAGGTTCCATAGAAGAGTGTGAAATAGATGCGAGTTTTTAGAAATGTTGACATTTAATTTATCCTTAATCAATTTTATTAATCTATCCTGGGTTGCACCATTAAGACCCTCCAAGCCTATTTCAATTAACGCGGTTTCATAAAGTTCCATAGAATTTTAAATTTTCATATGTTTAAAATTCGTTTTTATTAAAAATATGGTTTAAAAAAATAATTTAACTCATATGAAGGGTTTTATTTTAACTTTTGAAAATAATTTTAAAAAAGATTGCTTAAGAGATGCTTATAGCTTATTAAATTTCAATGCCAATAAGTTGTATGGAGAGGAAGTATCTTTTGATTAAATATAGTTTTAAAGGAAATGGTAAACCAAATATTAAATGATGCTGATTTTGAGGAAAATTTTGAGATGGAATTAAATAAATTAAAAGATTTTAAACATAAGAGAAGATTTAACAATTTTCCCATCCAGTGCAAAAATTGTTTGTTTGTTGAAGTTGCTGAGGTTTGTATTTAAGGCTTATTTATAGCTGTAAATTAGTGTATTTATAAATTTTATTTAGGAGGTTAATGAAGTAAAATTATTGGATGAAATATTTTGTGACATTGATCGAACTAAAAGTTTGAGATCAAGGTATGTTCAAAGAATTATTCCTATTCATGAAACATGCAAAGCCTATATAAATGACATTACTAATGTGTTTATCAGTTTAATTGATCAATATTTTCCTAAAACAAACCCTATGCCTTCTACCTACGCCATAAATATTAAGGTACATATTTTTGATTTTATTTTTGTTTATACTTTAGTTTTTTAAACATTTTTGGCTTGTATGTTTTAAATTGTAGTTTAATTTTGAATTTCTGAATTGATTTTGCCACCACCAAAATAACATAATTTTACAATTTTGAAAATATTTTTAGCACAAAATAGCTGGTATATATTATGCATTAACCAAAATTGGTGAAAATTAGTGAATTTTGCCAGATAAAAATTTTGCATCTTATTTGTTTTCCATTTTACTTATTAAATGACAGGAATAAATAATATGCCAAATTTTATAATGGGGTCAGACAAAATTTAATACTATCTTAAAATACACCTAAAAAAAAATATTATTAATTAGGCACTTTGGTTAAACTTTTTATGGTAGAAATAGTAGGCAAAAAGAAACAAGAGAGAAAGAAAAAATTTGTTTAAGCCAAATTTACTAAAATATTGTTTTCAATTAAGAAAACTCTTGAATTTTGTCTTCCTCTGAACAAAAACTGGTATTAGCTCTTACCACGAGATAGTGCACAAATATTTATTTAGATTAGAAACAACAACACAATAAAAAGGGACCAAATAATAGAAACAATTGGAAAATTGGTCAACGCACAAAGCTTAGAATACAAAGTTAATTTAGACACTCCTGATAAAATTATCTTGATTGAAATAATATGCAATTTGTGTGGAATTGTAGTTATAGATGGTTCAAAATATACCAGTTTTAAAAAGCTTAATTTGTTGCAATATTTAAATTCCTTACAATCTGTTCCTGAATCTTAATAAATTTATTTATACACCATATCAATTTAAAACCTAAAAGATTATGTTGCCATTTTAAGGTAATAAAATTTGTTTTATAAATTTTTAATATTTTTAATTTTTTATGCATTTAGAAATTATTCTTAGCAACTTTTAAGTTAAAATGAACCTATTTATAAAAAAACTCATAAATCATATTGTAGTTTTTTTCAAATAAACATTGGCCAAAAGTTTTGGATGATGTTTGATGTTAAAGTTTGATGCAGCCTTAAATTAAGCAGCAGCAAAAAATCGTATTAAGCTAGGGTGTGTGAAAAGAAATATATAATATTTATTTAAATGTAAATATGTAATGAAATAATTATTCATAAGATACATTTTCTTCAACTTTAATTTTTTTTGATTTTTTCTTTTTTGCATTTACTGACTCTTCTTTATTGTGATTTGTTTCATTATTTAAGTCTGGTAATTTTGCAAACGTCTTTTTGCTAAAATTAATTTTAATATGATTCTTAAACAATTAAATTTATTTAAAAAAATATAAATAAATTTTTGGTAAAAGCGTAAAAATTATTTAGTCATTTTAAGGGCAAGTGCAAGATATTTATTTTTGTAAAATTTTGAAAATTTTAAAGATTTATTTTTTTTTTAATTTTTTTTCAAAAATTTTTTATTTTAGAAAAAGCATTTTATGTGCATATAATAAATTTGGCAAACTTTTTGAAAATTTGTGTTTCATTACAAAATAAAATTTTTCAAAATCTGAAAATTTTACAAAAATAAACACTCACTTTGCACATGCCCTAATTTGTATATAATAACAATAAACTAACATTTTAAGGTTGTGAGTATTGTTCAATTGTTTTAGTTCTTCTGGGCTCTTGTGTATATATTTGTGGTATAAGACCTTGCCCTGGTGTAAACCTTCTTCAATTTTAATCAATTCGAATTCTATTCGTGGACCAATCTCAATTAATCTAAAAATATGATAAAAAATTAAAAAATTGGATTAAATTTTTTATTTTTGAAAAAGTAAAGAACATTAGCTTCTAAATTTTGTGATTTATTACCATTGTTTATATTTAATCATAACTTATTCTACAATCTTGTACAACATTGTATTTCCCTAATATATGTTAAAAAACAATTGTATTTGAGGTTCTCCCTACTATTCCCATACAAGAGTTCCATACCCGTTTAGGGCTTTTACACAATTAATATTGCTTGCATGCCAGCATAGGTTCACATAGGCTCTCATTTTAGGAATATCGATTAGGGCCTACTGCTTGACAGGCCACTTATCAGTTTTAAAGTGATTGCACATGAGTAGTAATTTTCAAAAAAAGCCACCTACTTACAGATTTGAACTAACTCCTGTGTAAAACAAGGATGTTTGCCACTGAGCTATCTAAGAGTTGAAAATGTGCAAAAATACAATATAACCAAAACTATATTTATAATTCTGAGTGTTCTAAAATTATTCAAATTATATAAATTAAAATTGGATTTTTGTCATAAAATTTAAAGAGATTAACAAATAAAATTGTTAGAAAGCAATCAAAAAATAATTTACTTCAATTTAAAAATAACTTTAAAAAATAGTAATAAAAAAATCTCCCAACCAATAAACACAATTTATAATTACTGAATATAATTTGTACCAAACCTAATTGCACTTTGATGAGCTGAAACATTTCCTTTGCCAGCAATTTTTTGTGGTAAGGTTATTTCATTTTCAGGGTCATCTATTTCAAGTTCACTCTCTGACACCTGATCCCTAATATTTGAAAGAAAGGAGTTATGATATTGTTGATTAAATGTATATTAGTCAACTTAACAGCTATACAAAAATAATATTTTATATTGTAATCATGAAAAAGTAAGAAATATTTGAATATCATAAAAAATATTTAATTTATCCACTACACATTATATAAAAAAATGTTTTTAATATTACCTTGTTACATAATCATGTATATCATTATAATTAGACAGGTTTGGTATTTTTTTGCCTTTAATAATTTTTTTTAATCCTTTAGTTATGCCATGAGGGTTAACTTTTATGGCATAATGGCGTAATGATAGTAGGCCACTAGCTTCATGCCTAATAAGCAAGCACCTTTTTAATTTGTTGAGATTAACCTATTCAAAATAACTATATTAAATTATACTTTTATTATATCAATTGAGGGTATCATGCTTTGAAAAGCCATTGTTAATATTTTGTGATTCACGTCAGAATTATTAAATCCACTTAAAATCAAAAGCGGGTGATTTTCAAAGAGCAATTTGTTTCTAAATTAATATATTATATGTGATGATCACTTGGTAAATTTTTTATATAATTTAGCAACATCTCTAGAAAGTGAAGCAGCCTTTATTTTGAAAGTCAATGTAGGACCATGAGGGACCTTGCAAATTCTCATTATATAAGATTTTTCAGTCATTGAAAACGTTATTATATTATGTACATGAAATATACCAGAAACACTGACAAAATCTTTAAACGTATTTGTTTTTTTAACCTAACATATAAACTAAAAGCAAATTACCTTTAGTTTAGAAGCTGTAAATGGCTCAAATATTTCTCTAACATCAAACATAAGCTCTTTTAATTTACTATTAGCTTGACCTCTATTTATAACCAAAATGTGAGGAGCCTTGATTATATTCTCTTCTTCAATACCAACCACAGCCGTTTCAGATCTTTGCGCCCTTTTAGCACATTTACCCTTAAAAAATATGTCATGCTTAATTTTACCTTTTTTCTTTTACCCATGGCCGTACGATTAAATGTTTAAGAGCTATGTTGTCTTATTTCAATAAACGCTTTTTTTATATTTTAAATTTTGTATATTGAGCTTTTGGTCATATCTAATATGAGCAATATTTAAACTGATGATGATTGATAGAAAAATTAAATTTTAAGAATAATTAAAATAAATTTATTGATAAAAATAAAATAATTAATATTACATAATAACTTGTACAAAGATTGACCACTTATATATAGAGAAGTTAATCAAGCAGTAAGAATATTTGGTAAAATTTA
>CM060243.1:46430248-46557358 GCA_030555515.1 Acutogordius australiensis | reverse complement strand
CACATTTCAAACTATTTTCTTCTACAAATACATATATCAAACAATTTTTTTTTAATTTTTAAACTTGAAAAAAAATTAATTGACATTTTAGATTGACACTTGATATTTTTTTTTAATTAAAATTGGATGGGCTCTGAAGCATGAAGTAGGAATTAAAAAAATAATCAAAACGAAAATATTAAAATTCTGACAATGGTTTAAAAATTAACATTTGTTATATTTTAGTTTGCAGTCAAAAAAATATACTTATAAGTATTACAAAATTATTTTAACTAGATTCTTTAAAAACTAAGAATTTTATTAACTTATTTCACATATATCAAAATAAAAATTTGTCTTGCCGAACACCAAGATACAGAGACACTACAAATTTTTGTCATTTTCAATTTTTGCTCATACAAATTATATTTTAAATATAGAGTATAACTGTATAACTTTAATTAGGTGATTTTAAACAAAAAATACATGAAAAAATATTTTATCACATAGGTTAACAACTTTTTGAGAGTTATGAGCTAACTACAGAAATCAAGCTTGCCATCTTAGGGAATTTCAAATCCTTTTACCGTTAATTAATCAAACATTGTAGATTAGCTCTACAATGTTTAGAAAAAAAATGTCATAAAAAGTCTAAAAACAAATATAAATTGATTTTTTTTTGCATAATAGTTAAACTGTCAAAATCAAACTTAAATAATGTTCGAAAACCGATATATTTAAGTTTAGAAGCGATATTTTGTATCTAAATGCTGATGTAAGAGCTTGATATATTAATAGAATATGATGATAAATGTAATTTACAAATTTCTATATAAAAAAACTTTGGGTATATTTAGACAAGGGCGTAGCAAGTTGTAAAGCTTGGGGGGGGGGGGGGGGGAGCGGAGTTTCAATAAAATATTTTTGCAGCCTTCGACGGCATAGTGCGGGCACGACCAATAAATTTATATAATAAAAATAGTAATATTTTTATTTAACTAGTATTTAAATTTGAGGGGAAAGGAGATTTTAAAATTAAATATTTAAAAATATTTTAAATGTATACTTATATATCTTAATTGGTATTTTAGTTGGGGGGGGGGGGGGGGGGGGATATGTACTAAAAACATTTTAATTTGGGTGGGGATGTGGCATGCTTGGGGGGGGGGGGAATTTTAACCCCACACCCCCCCCCCTCTCCTACGCCAATGGTTTCAGGAGACGAGGCGGGAGAAATTAAGAAAGGCTAGGATGGGAATGCATTTTTATATGTTTTCATAAACTTATTTCATGTGACATTGAGATTTATTGACCTGTGCTATATACAAATATTTTAACCCTTTGGTGACAGCATGAAATTATTATTTATTAGGCAAACAGGGTACCTTAACATTAGTACTTGTCTTTCGACTCGTTTCCATGGACGTCCCTCGTCTCTAGCGGTATAATCTGGCTGCCCGGGCGAGCTTAAAGTCTATTTATATAATAATAAAATAAAAACGACATAATTTTTTGGTATATTAAAATTTTAACAACTTCATAGCTATAGTTTGTTAAATTTTCATAACATGAAAAGCATTTTGGTACACAAAATACAATCCTTTGACATTGCATTAAATACATATAAACACGGCCAGTCATGCGGCCATTCATGCGAACTGTTAATCAATGTTTAATAGGATTTTAAATACTTTTGTATATGAAATATCTAAAGTACTGTGAAAACAAATTAAATGCTGTAACCATATTATAATATCCTTTATATTTTATCTGATGGATTTTACGGACCACCAAGCACATTGTAAAAATTGAATTCAAAACCTTTTTAATAAAGAGCCCTAATAGATTATCAAGTTTGGCAAAATTAATAATAAATCAGAAAAGAAATATAAAAGTGTTGGGCTATTGGCAGTTGACCCCAACCAAACCTTTCCCAAAAAACGCCTAGCCTGGTTAAAACTTTGAATGACTTTTTGTCCACCTCAAAAAAGTGTCGAGGTTAAATAGTACTTGCTTCTGCGCCAAAGATTTAGATTTTGGGCCTAGGCTTTCACCTTAAGCATATTCGTATAATCCCATGCCTAAAAGTTACACAGTGCTTATGGAGCCGTACATGTAAAATAATTTTTGAGGTAAAAAGCCTCTGTGCACATCAGAACCCCAAAACATTTAATTTATTAGGCAAAACATCTTGCATTCTCACCTTCTTATTGTTTTAACTAAATAATTAAACGCCGACGCTAAAAGGTAAACTAAATCAAGAGTTTGAATAGCAAGTTCTGGCCTGGAATATCGGCCATCAAATATCAGTAATACAAAAGCATAAAAGTCATAATATATTATAAAATCAAATTCCTATCAAAAAAAATTTTTCAGGTCTCTTACATCCTGCCTTGCTTGAATAAAGAGGGGCGTTGAGCTTAGCTGTGTATGAGCGGACGCCAAAAAAAGCCGTCGTTCAGTTTTCTAGAGGAGGCTAGGTTAGAAACTGACCGGCGGCGTGTATTGATTCATTTAATCAACCCAGCGGGATCACTCTATGGGCGTTAAAGTGGCAAAGCCCAATCAGGCAACTAATAAGGAAAAAGTTAGGGGTGACATTCCAATATCTCACCACGTTTTTTTTCGCCATTTTCGCTAAGTAGTTCCAAATACACTTAAATTCTTGGTAATATTCGATATTATCATATCGGTGCCTAGGCGTTTTTGGTCAAAACTGTTAAATTTTTATATATTATCATAGATGCCGATTCATAGGTGGCGATTTAATAATTTTTAGCTCTCTAATTGAGAAGCCTTTTAGAGTTTGTAAAATTTCTAAATTATTAATGTTTAGAATTTTATATCGCAAATTTGTTTTTTTTTCCAATATTTTCTTATATGCAATTGCTCTAAGGTTTGGTAGAAATTTTATTGAATTTATTTATATCTTAATCCACTTAATCATAACTAATAAATCATTTCAACATATATAAAATAACTTCTATATCGTAATAACAGTTTTCCCTAAATAAAAACGCTACCTATGGCCGGCGTTTGACTTCAGGCCGCATTTGATACTGGGACGCTTCCACTTATCTAGAGCCAATTGTAAATATGGCATTCGAGGAAATCTTTACAAGAAGCCTGGAAAATAAAGAGCCAGCCCTTAGAGGTGAATTTTTAGTTGGCATTTTTGTTTAAAAAGCTAATAAAAAGCCTTGTAAGAAAATTCCCATTTTTTAGTAAAGTTATTTTTTTAGGGGTTTTTGAGATTTTTAGTAATAGTAATGAATCCCATATCAACATAAGATTAAAGAAGAAAAGTGGATTTGGAAATTATAATACTCCATTCTGAATGGCCCATTTTTTTATCGAACCACTATCTTGGTCCTTTAAAGTCAGTTTATTGACATTCGATCGAGACTAGTTGTACATGAGTGATAGCATTGTCCAAATAAAATTGGTCAAAAGAATGTCAAAATATGCTAAAATTATCCCCATAAGAAGTTGCTAATATTCACTCTGAATTCCGTGATCGATGTTTTAATTGTAATTGATTCAAATGCTATATATACTGCAATTGGTTTATCGAAATATGCAATAAGGCTTAAGATATTCTGGTAACCTTGGGTAAAATCTTTACACACTATTGCTCAAAAAAAATTATTTTTCCGGCTTCCCTTTAAATGCCTTAAAATTAATGGTCCTGGTGGCCTTTCCTCTAGGCCATATTTTTGTATATTCATTATTTTTTTTTGGTTTTAGAAAAATTTCGGTTTTTTGAAATTAATCTAATCCTAAATTTAATTATTTTATATATTAAAAACAAAAAAGAAACAATTCTAGGTCAAAAAGATACGTATCTAAATTTGGTTATTTTAATAAGAAAGATGCAACAAAGATATAATTATTTTTTAATTAACTTATATTTGAGTATATTCATTAAATTTAATATATAGTTCGTCGCCACTCAAGACAAATAATGTTTTTTTTTAGCAATTAAAAAAAAGTTAAATTAAAACCAAAATTGGAAAAAAATTAAGAAAAAAATTTGTAAATTGAGGGGTAAAAAAAAACCATGAGACACAATAATTTTATATTTTTTAATTTAAATGGCTAATATGGTAAGTAAAAAAAAATTTTTTTTGGAAGAGGGGGGGGGGGGGGGGTGATAAATAACAAGATTATTTAGAAATAAATAATAATAACAATAATAATATGGTGTGGGGACCATTTTTTTGTGTTGCTGTATAGCTCGCCCTGACATATTTTCTTAATGATGAGTTAGTGTCCCGTGTCCCTATCCTCTATTCCCCATTAGTGTGGTAACACAATAATGCAGCCAAAATGGAATAATAAAATATTTAAATTATATTTAAATTTATGCAAATTAGGAGGGGGAGGATAGGGAAGAATGCTATACCATTATTAATTTTTTTGTGCTCTAAACAAGATAGATGAATATATGTTGCTTCTTTATTTTGTGCTTGTATGGGCACATAACATATTAAAAAACAGAAATGAAAAGACAAAATTATTGAATTAGAGCCCAAGAAAGACTGGACAACGTCAGGAAAATGCTGGGAATAAATGGGATAAAAAATGGAATATAAAAGTCAGTTTGTAGAGGACGCAAACCACTTACACGAAAGGTTTTTACAATTTAGGTTTTTAATTTTGTTTCCTCTTTCTGTTTTTGGATGTCATTTATTTTTAATAAAATACAAATTTTGTATTTTTACACCACTTTTTTTTTCAATAATATTAATATAAGATTAATAATATTTTTTATTAAATAATAAATATTCCAGATGAGGCACATTAAGTGAATAAACCTCTCTAACTCTGAGATATTAGATTTCTTAGCTTAGCTCGACTAAATTAAACAAAAAAAGAGAACACCAAAAAAATGAAAAAAAAAAACTAATTTATTTCTCATTTAACAAAGCTTAGGGAGAAATTTTTTTTAATATTTTTAACGTTTTTTAATCTTTTTTTCCCTCATGTTTCATATTTATATATTATATATTTTGTGTTTTTGTTTTTACAATAATTTTTCTCTCTTGTTGTGTGACAATTTAAAATGCAATTTGCTGGATTAGTCATAATTTTTGGATATGATAATTTAATTAAATTGTTATGGGCTGTGCACATTATAATAAATTAGTATTTAGGAAACTTTTTTAAAAGAAAATATATTAGAAGATTGAAAAAAATGTTCATGATGATATATAGTCAATACATCCCACAGCAATTTCGCAAATAATACTTTTATAAGGTGGTCAAAATATTTTAGCCGGCAAAGGGTGAAAATTTTTGTGTTTTATTTTGAAAAAAAAGGTCAATTTTTTGGCAAAAAAAAAATTAATTTTTCTTCTTTATGCAAAAAATGTGTGAAGTCATTTAGGGTAAGAAATATTTGTTTAAAGGGCACAAAATATGCTATCAGATTATAGAATTTATAAGCTAATCAGGATTTCTTTTACATTATGTCATCTTTTATTTAATTAAATATGGATTTTTTCTTTTTTTATATTTTTTGTTAAATCAGCAAAATAAAAACAAACTGATATAAAATTAACCAAATAGTTTTTAGTTTTTGAAGATCGTCTGCAATTTACCATTAATAGTTGCAGCCTTTGCATAGATTTTGCTTTTACCTATTTACAAAAAAAAATTTCTAATGTCATGAGATATCGCTTTTATGCATTATGTTTTGAAATTGGGCATGAATAAAATTGATGCCAAAAATATTTAAAGTAGTGTAAACCTTGTTTTTTTCTGAAAAAAATTATTTTCTAAAACTAAATAAATTTATTATTTCCTTGGTAAATTAATTATTTCCAAAAATAAATAAAATGAATGCTCTTGTTTAAAATTCTATACTAATGTAATTTATTTGTAATGCTTTTTTGGGTAAGACTTTCTCTCAAAAGGCGGCTCACACACCTGATTTATTAAACATATGACATATATTATTTCCACATCGCAATTAAATGTCGCGTTGGGTAAAATTGTGCACGTATCGCAATATTTTACGTGCGCAAAATGCAATTCAATGCTCCCTGCAATTAATTCATGCGCATAGTAGCGATTAATAATGTTTGTTAAGTCAAATTAATCGATTGATTTTAATACAATGTGGTAATCCAACAATGAGTCTTTTTGATGCGAATAGATAAAAGCTAAAATCGAATCAATAAGTATATTTAAAATAAAATCAAATTTTAGAAAAATAAAAAATTTTATTTATAAAGCTCTGACGGACCAAAAATTATTAACACGCATCTTGGGGCCTACCTGCCCGATCATCCACAGGTGTATTATTAATCCCTTTTTATCGAGGCGGTTTTGATTTATAACAAACCCATTTTCCATTCAGAAATGTTGTTTTTTTTAATAAAAAATAGGCTTGTATTTAGCAATTTAACAATACTATAAAAGTTAGATGGGTTAGGAATGGATCTGGCATTTCCCAATTATTAAGTGAATTGATCCGGCTAAAAAAATCTACTCTTACTGGCAACTAATTAATTAAGGACCCTAGGGCTTTGCAATTGAACTAGGCTCTAGGCACATTGTTAAGAGCCAAATGCTTAAATAGAGCTCACTTAGCAGCTTTTAAGTGAATGTGAATGTGTGTATTTTAGAAAAATAGATCGAAGCACCTCTTGACACCGAATCCATTTGAGGACTGGCATGTTAACACTAAAGTCTACAAAATGCTTTAAATGTTAACTAATCAGATATTTAATGGGAATATATGCTAAATATATATAGCAATCCTATATGTTGAACCTTATAGACTCCTTTTCTGATTTTTATTTATTTTTTACTCATACCTTAAAGAATAATTTTTATAATAATGAAAAATAAAAAATTATTTTTAATATTATTGATTTATATATTGATTCTTTTGATAATAGATTTTTTACCAATAATATTTATTTAGAATCTTTATCCCTTTATAAATTTGAATGTCCTTTTTTTTTAAAAAAATAAATAAATTAAAGCTTTAAAAATAAAAAAATATTGGTAAAAATTCATTATTTACTAACGTATCAAAATTTGAATAAACAGAACAAAGAATGTGTTAATAATTTTCTTAATTTTTTTTATGATTACAAAGATGCGTTTTCTAATCTATTTAACATTTTTTCTAAAAGTTTATTAATTGGCTCTTCAGCGTCGCGATGTGAGGCCACATTTTTAATAATATAAATTTTGAACAGGGATGGATGTACATGTATATTATTAGCCATGACCGAAGGTCACAGCTAATCTTCCGCCAAAGGCGGAACAAATTTTTCTGTCCCCCTAAGAGTTTTTTTGCCCCTGGCTAGAATCAAGCCTGTCCCTAAAAACTCCTAATAGAAATTTCTTTATTTGCACATACTATTCCTCTAAAATCCTGATTCAATTTCTTCAATTCTAATCAAATTTTGTTCAAATGATGCGTTTAAAATATCCATTTCTAATACTTAATCAATTGAGTTTGACGGCTGAAAGGACAGAGGTTTTTTGTTTAAGATTCAAACATATTTAACATTTCTTACATAGTCATTCCATATATCAATTAAACATTGAGTGGGAGCAAAATTGTGATAAATGTTCAACAAAATAAACCCTACCAATTAAAAAAAAATCACATAACAAGAACTATAAACCCTTCAATTAAAATTTGTTGAAATTTTCTTATCAGTCAAATCGTAGGTAATAATGTTGGATGGCGTTATCAAAAAAACACATAATTTTTTTAGAAAAATTTTTCGAAGACACAAATGACAAACATTTAACAATTAATTTACGAACAGAAAAAATGATAAATCATATAAAAACAATCAAAATAAAAATTGTTTTAATCAATTTTTATTTTTTTTTCGTAGATTTCAGAGATTCTTCTGATTTGCATCTAAATCCTCTCGAGTGTAAATATATTAGGAAAAAAAATTTATTTTTTTCTCGAGCATTGGAGGGAGAGAAAAAAAGTGCCACGATTTGTTACAATGTGGATGAAGACCGTGGGGGAAGTCTATAGGCTGATTTACATATATTGCAAATACAAAATCTAATAATGAATTATGTAAAATATATAAATGTCACAAAACATCCCCATCCAAAATACGATCAAGTTTTCTCTACCAAACGCCTGTCAAAAAAAAGTTTTTAGTTCCAGGGGGGTCAAAAGGTCTAAAACAAAGCTAATAAAGGAAAGGAATCACTAGAGATTGATAAATATTCCGTTTTTACGTCCCCTCACCCCAACCTTCTCCTTGTTCATTCCCATTGTTTTTTGCCACTAAATTTTTGGATCAACAAAAATTCGCCAGTAATCGGCTCCAATCCAAAATATATATAAATCTTGTAACAATTATTATTATTTATTTTTTATGCCCCCATCTCGGTCATTATTATTTATGCAAATTACTTTGACATTATTATTGTAATTATTTATTCCTTCAATCTTTTTTTTTGATTCCTCGTGGAATATATGCAAATTATCTGTTGATCGTGTCACGATAAGGCCAAGCTACCTTTCCAGGCCTCATCCAAATTGATCAGAAGAACAAAAACTTTAATATATGTAAGTAAAACGGCAAAAAAAATACCAAATTTTTTATCAATCAAATATGCAAAGAAGGAAAAAAAACAAAAAAAAAATAAAGCAATTTGTCTTATTATTCTTTTTTTTCTTATCTTGCATTTTGTTCCCCGCCTAATTTGTGTGTGCCATTTTGAGATCTAATAAGTCAAATATATTTTTGTTTCTTTTACCTTTTCCATTTGTTTTTACACACATGTATTTCAATTTTTAATACTGCACCATTTTTGTATGTTTTTTTTAGACCCAGTTATCGCTTAATCTATCAAACCATGTGAGAGGCCAATTGAACATTGAAGTTTATAAAATTTTTTGGCTTATTGAAAATAACTAAATTTATTAGGGAAAGAACGAGATCGTGGTGATATTATATCATAACTTTTTATAGCGGTGAGCCTTAGGAATTTTTTTGGGTGAATGCTTATAGCCCTTATTAGATGTGGTTTTTAGATGACAGCTATTTTTGAAATATTACTCATGTCAACAAATATCAATATCAGAGACGTGAATTTTATAATTACCTAAAAGAATACATCCCCATGATGGCCTAATCTCATTTATCTTTTCTGTTTTTCTTCGTTTCTTCCGGGTTTGGCTCCTTATATCCGTCCTGAACAAAAAATGGCCTTATTTGACCAAATTGACAGAACAAAACATCCCCTAAAACAGAAAAAAAAATAAAAAAAACTTTTTTTTTTATTTTTAAAATATCTTTCTTATATTAAAATATTCACAATTTATGAGAAATAAATTTTTTAATATATCAAGCTCTGATATCTGCCTTAGATAATACAAATTATTATAAATATTGTCCAAACTTATATACATATTATTCATCAATATTATTAAAAGTTTGGATTTAATATGTTATCTATTGTAAATAGTAAAAAAAATCAATAAATTTTTATTTTTGAACTTTTTGTTTTTTTAACATTTTTCCTAAAATTTTCATTAATAGCTGACTTATTAAGTTTGATTAAAAACGGTAAACGGATTAGAAAACTAAGATGGCAGGTTTAATTTTTGTAGGTAGCTCATAACTTTCAAAAATTTTTTGACCTGTGTTATAATTGCCAGGAAAAGCTGCAGAAGGTACTTTTATGTGCTATATTAATGCGTGGGTTATTTTTCACTGGATATTTTGGGTTTTCATTAATATTAACGGTATATATAAAACTATTTTTTTTATTCTTTTTGAGATTAGATTTCAAAAAAGTGTATTTTTCTCCTATTTCTCTTCTCATAAATCAATGCAGAATTAGATTTGATCTTTTTTCATAAACGTTATTATCATAAAGGGTAAGAAAATTTTAAACGATGGTTAGGTCCGTACTTACTTTTGAACCATTATGTTCCTGAGTATCGAAGTTATATACTTTGTATTTTTTTAAATATGTTAAAGATGAATTCGTGCTCTTATTGCATAATGTCAATTTTATTTTACATAATGCAGAAGAATAATAATGGTAGTTTATATATTTAATAAATCTTCTTAATATATTTAATTCCAATATTAATAACAGATTGATTTTAGGTCAAGCTAAATATTCTAAAAAAGATTCATGAAAATAAAAGTTTAAAAATAGAAAATAATTTTTGAGAAATCACCCAAAAAATCAACAAATTTTATGATTTTTTAAGGCATGTCATAGTCGGGAAGGAGTCCATCAAAGGAGTTCCGGAGTTTTAATTTTTTGGAATTCGCTAGTAAATATTAGTTTATTGGAATGAATTTGTATTTTTATAGTCAAAACTCATTTTGATGTAATGAAAGTTGTAAAATGAAAGCAGCTAATTATGTAATAATTACATATATTAACTAGCAAATTTTAATTAAAAACTACGGAGTCCTTTCAGATTCTAGAGTTTTGACATGCTCTAAATATTTTATAAGGAAAAATAAATACTTTTAACCGAAAAATAAATCTTTTTTTTTACCAATTAAAAATATTAAAAAGGATTATCCAAAAAAAGGTTGCCATTATACTAGCTCCTTAGCCCTCCCGGATGTTAGGCCATCGCATTTAGATTAAGTAATTGCCTATTACCCGATATAGGCTTAGAACATGCTACTCTAACGGGTATGCCGTCTTTTCTAAAATGTTGGGCCAGATGCAGGGGACATTGTTTTAGCAGATGAATGACTCTGGCCTTCGCTTTTTGCCAGGGTTTAAGCCTGCAAACTGTAATATTCGGAAGGATGCGCCGTCACTTTAATAAATATGATATTGGCGGAGAATTACTTAATTCAAATGACCCCATGGGTCATGTCGCCGAACAACACTTTCAATGCTCCTTATTAAAAATAATACCATAGCTATGTTATAAGTCTAATATTGAAATGATCCGGAATTACATAATTTCTAAGTTTAAAATGCCCTCTGCGTCTTTTATTCCTGATTATACCTGTGGAGCTTTAACAAAATAAAAATATTTAAAATAACATTTAATAATATTAATAGAATACTAGGAAAAAAAAATACCTTAAACATTCTTAGATTTGCAATAGAGGGTTTTTCAACCGAGTTTTAAATTTTAATGCACACAATATATTTCTTGTTTATAATTTATTGATTATGTTAATTTTTATTATAATATATAAAAGCTGTATTTCTTTTAAATGAAATCTTTTTAATGATTATTTAAAAATTACTTGTGCAAATAGTTATTTCATAAAAAGATAAATTTTGGCCATGTCTTGTAATAAGTTAGATTTTTTGTAAACTTTATAACAAAAGGATCATCTATCGATCGAGACGCATTTTTTGCGCCTTCGCCAAGATAGTACAATATATACCAATGTGTTTTAATAAACATCTGAAAAATAAAACTAGAAATAGCCTCATTTAAAAAATCTTTTGAAAGGAATTATACAATTTACTTGGGTTGACCAACACCAACTGTTTTTTTTAATTTTTAAAATATACTGTCTAAAACAAGGCAAATTTTATTGGCAAACAAAATTTTGAAATTTTTTTCACAAATTTTACACGACTGTGGCCAATTTTCGCCGATATGACATGAATTAAATTAAATAAGCATATGCATATATGCAAATTTAACATAAATATTTTGTGTAAATATATGCTCCAAAATTATAATATATGGTCAAAAATAATATTCATTGAGTTAGTAAGGGGGTCGCCATAATAATAATAATAGTTTGAGGTAGTAGTATATTTTTCATTATTCCATATTTATGTGTATTATTAAAATATAAATTGACACATTGTTCAGTATGGGTACGTTCTAACTTGAAAATAATGTTTATCAGAAAAAAATGGCTTTGTTTAAAATAAAATTTTTAGCAACATTGCTTATAATCAATAATGAAGGCATATGGCTTTAACGCTAAAGGTAAACTTTGTTTCATTTTTGTAATTTTTGAGTTCGAAAAAAAAATAATTTGAGTTTGGCGCCCTTTAATACAATTTACATATAACACTTACTGCCATATAAATATAAACTGTCACAATGAAATGACAAAGTTACTTATATACTATATATATATGGTATAATTTGTTATTTCATATAAACATAAATATGTATGTATTCGTATATGAACTGCCCATATTTTTATTCAGAAACCCACGAAAAAACTTAAGATATTAAAACAACGATACATTACTGACCAAAACATACCCCCCACATGTAAAGCGCGGTGTAGATGACCTTTTCCGACTATAAACCGCCAAAATTTAAAGTTTTCCCACCACTAGGGAGTCACTGTCATATGTATATTCTGACGCGCTCCTATTTTAAATATCATTAACATATTTTTGTATTCGTATAAAATTCTTTTTAACATTTCTCTCAAATGCAAAAGCAGGAACGACATGAGATCTCCTGTGAACTGTTTTCCAAAAGACCATTTAATATTTATATCTATAAAACATAGTCAGAGCTAAGTTTTTAATATAAGTTTTGGGCACGCAATAATATATATAGATGCGGCAGGTGCTGCATATGTTAAATGTCAAAATATGGCGCCGTTTAGATATGATTGCCCCCTTCTAAAGAACATGGTTTGATCAAAAATGTATATGATTAAATTTGACGCCCAAAATAAAAAACAGTTATTTATTTGAGAATAGGTCGATTTTGCTTTAGCAAAAATCAAAACGGCTGATTTTTAATACCAGGTTATTTGCACGACATTAGGGGTGTGGGAAGTTATAGCGTTATTTGCTATAAATTAGGGGTACAAGTGTTATATATCTTTCCTCGTAAAGTGAAGCCATACTTGTTCAAGACTTTGTTCTACGAGGAAAAAAAACTCGGATTTAGAAGTTTCCTCCAAACCTTCTGCCCCATTAAGGAACGGCTTCCCCGTTAAGGCTATGCTTTTACTCTAAAGCATAGTTAAGGTGATTTAAAACGCGCCCCCTGACTTAGGCTTTAAGCTTAGGTTTTCACAAAATTGGACGGCTTTGAGATTTGTTGGCGGTCACTTAATCAAGTACTAACCAGGGTCATCGTTGCATATCTTATGTAATACTAGAAAATTTACATGCGCTTGATGTCGTCTGACTAACACGATCAATGTAATATAACCAGTTAAGTAGCAAGATTTTTTCGCACACATGCGATCTACGTGATTACCATAAGCTTTCACTTTGGACATATCGTGTAGGGCTTGCGGCCTAAACAACTCAACATCTTCAAAGTGATTGTACACATGTATTTTTTAATGAAAAGCCGTCTAAGTATGGAATCCCTAATCCTGCGAATATGGCTGGGATGTATAGGAACGGGACGGCCCTCAAGACAGAACCATTTACAGGGAGGCTAGATGCAACTTTTATGGTATACTTATGATTGTAATTTTTAAATACCACGTTAATATTTTACACAGGTGAACAAAAAAATGTTAAAAAAAAACAAGTTTATGAAAACGTAATATACATCTATTTTTTTAGTTTCCTCGACTATAATAAAAAAATGGCCTTTTTAACGAATTTGACAGATTTTGCGACCTCGAGAATATTAATAAGAAATAATTTAGAAAACTTTTTCTCATGTAAAAATCCCTTATAACTTATGTTCTCCTCAAGAAATTAGACATAAAATATTTTAGTGTATCAAATTCTTACATCCATTTAGATGATACAGAATATTTTGCATCCTAACTTAAATAAAATACGCCACAATATATTATCGATTTTTAACAATAATTTATTTGTAGTTTGAATTAAATAGTTAGTTAGCTGTTAATGTGAATATTAAAAAAAAATTTTAATTTATTTTTGTTTTTGAATCTTTGTTGCTTTTTATGACAATTTTAATTAAATTTTTTAATGTCCCTAGCTGATTTAATATGTTTGTAGAATGCGGTCAACTTCGAAATCCCTTAGATGGCAAATTTGATCTCTGTTGTTAGCTCATTCACAAATTTTTGACCTGAGGAAAAACGGCGTTAAACTTACCATATCTCCTTGTTAGTTACTAATCGTTTACGTCTCTATAACTATGCCTCACTCTATATTTTTTAATAAAAATATCACCGATATTCTTATAAATGCGCCTGAAAAAAAGATCCTACAACACCATTAGTATTTAAAAGTAAAGAATATAGGTAATGAGTAAACCACACGTAAGCATGCATTTAAAGTTTAAAACTCTTTGGCATATTTATTAATGTTTTTGGCCCGGAAGTACAATCCCAACCAAACCTTAATAATTAAAATATTAATTTTTGATCGTACCGAGTGCAACTTTAATAATGAAATATTTTGGCGTGGCTTTTATCTTAATTTCTCTATATTTCTATTGCACAGGTCAACAAATATCAATGTCATAAAAATTTTATAAAATTAAAGCTTGCATCCCTATGATAACCTTATCTCATATGTATTTTCGGTTTTTCTTAGTTCCTCTTTCGCCTCCTTATATTCTTCCATAACAAAAAAATGCCTTTTTTGACCAAATTGACAAATATTAATATACCCTAAAAATAATTTAAAAATTTTTTTATATACAAAAAATATGAAATAAATTTTATTAATATATCAAGCTCTTACATCACTATTTAGATAACACAATTTTTCGCGTCCAAACTTAAATATGACACGATATATTGTCGATTTTTAGTAAAAATATTAATTGAAATTTGAATTTAATTTAGCTGTGGTATGTATGCAAAAAAAATTTCAATTTATAATTATTGTATTCAACGTAATAAGAGGAGATGTAATAACATTTGTATTCTATAAAGAATGTTGGCTTCACGACAGACCCGGTATCATTAGAGCAGTCAAAACGGTAAAAAATGCTTTTAGATAAGCACCAACCAAGTTTTCTTCAGACAAAAAAAACTAGACATGCCCTTAGCCAAAATAAAAATGATGATATATCAGATCACCTGTATCTCGAGTGAGAAATACTAATATTTGGACGATGTAGCAAAACAATTTTTTAAGTTCCAAAATATGAGGGACCTAAAACCTAAATTTTTTAAACTTAGTGGATGGCAAATTGTATATTAAAAATAACTTCATAATTTTTGCTATCAAATATGTTCATAAATATTTAGTACAAAGGAAAAAGTAATTAGGGAAGAGGATCAAAAGTAAAAAACTATTTTGCAATCATCAGTTGTCAAATTATATTAGCATATATTCAGATGGAAGTTGATCCCATATTAGTCCCTACCTTAAGGGGATGAATTAAAGCCCGTGAATTCAAATGTTGTTGCCTGACAGAATTTTTTTTTGGTGCAACAAGATTTTAAATTTGCCCCCGCCCTGCTAACTCAGAGAAGGCTCAACCTATGGCACTATAAATAGATAATAAACTGGCAAAATAAATTTAAACGCGTATGCAACATTGGCTTGGCTTTCGTGATCCGCCTAAATTAGTAAATTGCAACAACAAAGACCTGATCAATGTCAATGCCAAATTCAATCTCATAAAAAATTAATATCTCTCGGTACAATATATCGACATTCAAATTATTTTCCATTAACTGTAATAATGGAGGCCTTAGGGGAGTCATAAAAACTTTAATCATACAAAAAATATGCCTAAAAATTTGAACCATCTTATAGCACCATCTATATCAATGTTAGGAATCGGTATTAATTCTATCATAGCTCTCATACTGTTCGGTGTTGGTAGATTCCGCCGAAATCCAGCCTACCTCTTCCTCCGATCCATCGTGGTGTGTTGTCTGACGTTCGAAATTTCTTGCCTTTTCGATATAAGGGGTAGCAGGGAACGCTTGGAAAACCGAAAAATAATTTTCCACAACAATACCGGGCTGTGGAAAATATGGGCCAATCTTTATGGGTTTTCCCTAGTCCAAATCTTTCGTGCGGCTTTGGTGAATACCAACATGATTGCAATCACCGGGCATTTTTTTGAAAAAGCCATATGCGCGATCAGGCCACACACATTGAAAAAACTCAGGACTTTTAGGGGCTACCGGATTTTACCCTTGATCGCATTCGTTTCCCTGGCAATCTTCAATATAAACATGGTCATAAAGCCCGTATACGTAATCGTAGCAACTATGAATGCCACAAAGTCGTTGATGCAAAGACCTAATTTGAAAAGCACAGTATTTTTATCGGGTAACTTAAACCATTGTGAAAAGGTCTGCCATAATTATACCATAAAGAGACGCAATTTAGGCTCAGGTGAATTTTGGTTCGTTTTGCTCCGGGACGCCATCTTGTCCATAGCTGAGTGGATGTGTTTGTTCGGCATAACCATAATGCTTATATACAGAATGTTTATGATTAACAGGAGACTCGTCAAGGGTCAATGGGTAGGTACAAGTCCAGGAACCGGAAACACGACCACGGTGTGGACCGGATACAGATTTTATGTTAATGTCGCTCGCTTGGCCTACGCTAGCATTATACCTACCACTGTTGGCCCAATCAGACCGAATGCTAATGCTACACACCCACAAAACTTTCATCAGCGTCGAAGATGCACTAAAAAGGCCTTGTGGGTATCGTGTGGGTACGCAGTTATTTCAGTCATATCGCTTTTGCTAATAGGGCCCGTCCTGGTAGTTCAAATCAAGGATCGTTTTTACTTGCGATCGTGCAAATGCACATGTGAACCATTGCCGATTCGGGCTTGTTTGGTGCTATTTGAGGCCCTAAACTACACATTTTTGCCATTGGCTTACGTTTTAATCGATAGCAACTTGATCCGTTATTTTCGGCAAATCCTACAACGCAGTGTTAGTTCAACCGCCATATCCCCCGTTGTGGAAATGAGATAAAACTAAAAATTGAGTCCTTTATATAAAGAAATTAAATGGTTGATATACAAAATATGGGTATTTATTAACTTGGATTACCTATATGTATTTTCCTTATAGGCTGAGATAGCTCATCTCAATGGCAATTATTTTAATTTTACACGCAGTCGCGAGTTTAAATTCCAAGCCAAGAAGGCTTTTTTCTTTGATACAGTTATGTGCAACAACTTTGAAGCAGCAGGTTGCCTGCTTAGGCAATAGGCCTGAAATGTTAGACTTAAAATGAGAGCATGGGCTTAAATCCATAATCCCAGACGCGCGAGAAAAACTTACTATTTACCCGTCGGCAATAATTGTATAAATCAAACATGGGTCAAAGCCCTTAAATATGGCGCCCTTTGATGGGAAAGCTAGAAGAAACACCTCAAACGCGTTGTATTTTTATTTTAAGTCCCTTTATGTTGCCCATATATTAGATCGTTTTATTTATTTTTTTAATATTAATTATCGAAAATCTTCCCTTTAGATTAGACGCCAAACGCGCAACCCACGCACGACCTGGCTGTCATCCTTAAACTAAAAAATAAATTATTCAACTAACCGACTAATCTTTCATAATCATAAAACATGTGTTGGTTTTTTAAACGCAATTAAATATTTGTTCATTATTTTTATCATTTTAGATGTTTAAATTGATACAATTAATTAATTACGTTATACGTTTATCAAATATGACAATAATATAATATTAAATATTTTAAATATGTGGTTTTAATCGTAATAAATTTGTTTTTCTTTTTTTTGTACAAAAATCTAAAAAAAAGGAAAGTTGGTATTTCAGACCAAGACTTTAATATTGTTGGTCTCTGTTCAAAGTCGGAGGTTTTTTAATTCTTGCTCCTTGCCATTTGATTGAATATAAAAGCATATTAAAAAAACTACCTTCATTAAGTGCATTGTGATGTATAAACAACTATCATTTTAAACCGAATAAAAATGTAGAAAAAAAATTATGGTAGTTTGGCCAATTTTCAGAGATGTGGGCAAAAGATTTATGGCACGCTTTGTGTGGATGCCGTCGCCGTTTAGATTAAATTAGGAAAATTAGCATACTAGATGGGACAAAAAACATAGGTGTGAGAATTTATTTACATTTTCATTTTTATATTTTTCTTTCTATTACATTTTGATTATACAATTCTTCTTTATTATTAACATTATTAATATTATTATTGTTATAAATACCAGAGAGATAAAGCATGTTTTATTTCACGTTAGCCCATTAAGCATATATGCAAATTATGTGCAAATTTTTTTTTGGACTAGAATTTTTTGCGTCCCAAAATTATCATATATTCCATGCTATTTTTGTATTGTATCAGTTGGTTTAACGCTTTCAAACAATATATTAAGAAGCGGTAGCTGTTAATTGAATTAATTTAAATATATTATTTTATTACGAAAGGATTGGGCCAAATCTAGCGATAAAAAAAAACACGGGCTACAATAGTTTTTAAAGTTTTAGGTTAGGAAAGAGGAGAAGGTCTGTAAACCAGAATGGGGTCGAAGAGGCTTAGGACATATATCAACTTGTGGAGCTGTGCTACCATTACATTAAACAAATGCAAAATCTTAATTTACAAGGATTTATAAAAATTGAGCAAATTTTTTTTTTGATTTTTGGTAAAATATACTCCATGATATCTTTTCACAAATAAGTAAATGTCCTTTTTATAGGTTAGGTCGAGCTCCTTGAAGGACATTAGACCGAGATTGCGGGGCCTTATACCAAACACCCGCGAAACGAGAACTCGCCGCGATTTTAAATTCTTTCTCAACTAAGTAGATAATGGACGTGGGTGTCTCTGTTCATCATCAAATATGAATTACTCTTTATTGTGAGCTGCATTAATTTTGAAATCGTTGAAATTAATGATGGATCCTAACAGTTATTATCATTTTTGCGTGAGAGGAATATATGTATGTATGATGTCGCCGTAAAAGGGTAAGATGGGCCGGCTGTTTTAAGTTTTTATGGACTTTGTCAACTAAAGGAAAGTCTGGTGCTAATATTAATAATTAAGTGCATTCTAGACCCATTTCCACAACGCGTATCGAGGAAGCTCGGCCGCATGCCGAAAAAAGTGCTGGGCATTTGATATCGCTAGACCATGACTAATTAAATTTTTTTGCAAATTATTGGGTAAAAAAAAACACATTTATCATGGTTCTGGCGTTTTAAAATTTGACATAGGGCCATCAATAGCGTTTTGAAATGCATAATTCCATTCGTTTCCGCAGGAAATTATAAATCTCCTACCACCGCCGGGACAGTTACCAAGTTATGCGCAAACCATCCTAAGGGCCTACTCTCTTTACCACTTAGCCGAAATTATTTAAATTTATTAGCGGAAATGAAAAAAAAAATTCTTATTACTTTTGCAAAAAAAGATTATCAATATTTTGTCTAGTCTCTATTGAGCTATCAAATAAGAGCCATTAAAGAACACCACTCTATACGGGTTTGGGTGGCAATTAATGATTATACCTCATTGGCACGTTATTCTGGATATTTTGATATGCCGCGCCACGTTTAAAGTTCATTTGTTTTAAAAAAAAATTAGGACTATAGAATAAAATATCAATAAGACATTGAATATTCATATAAATAAACTTTATTTATATATTTTCTTGCATCCGGTGCCGTTGCTCGAAATTTTTGACACTAATTTAATTTTTTTATATATATATTTTTTTAAATTTCCAAAAAATGTATGAACTAAAAGCGAGCCCAATTAACAAAAATTAAAAAAAATATTATTTTTGGAATTCTTTGACACATGTGTCCTGTCGTCTTGAATATAACACATCAGCTCATTTAATAAAAATTTTCCAAAAAACGCCGTCAGAAATCACTGATTTTATAAAATTGAAGATTAAAAAATTTTAGAGTGAATGCCTTACACTATTCGTCATTCCAAAGTTATTCTTTAGCTCTTTAACTCTTAGACTTTTCTCTCGCGTCTTACAAATAAAAAAAGTTTGATATATCTTGATTAAAGGACTCGAAATGAATTCTAGGTAAGGTATGACCATCATTCTATCAAAATACAATATACATTTATATTTCATGAATATCATAAATGAAAATAATAATAATAATAATAATAATAATAATCAGGGCTGGGAAAACAATGAGCCAAAAAACTTTGGCTCATTTTTTCCCCTAAAACATAAAAAAAGAAAGGGGGGCAAAAATAAAGGGCCAGAATAAGAATTCAAAAAAAGCCCTTACTAAGAAAAGGGGCAAAAAAAACCCACAAAAAGTGGCTCTTAAAAAGAGCCCCAAAAAACCCGTTTTATGTTTTCTATAATAATTTCAAAAAATTTTGATGGGCGGGTTATTTTTTCTTAAAGCTCCTAGGAGTTTTTTTTAAGAAAAGGGGCTTTTCTTTTGCCATGCCCACGAGTTTGTGGGCATTTGGAAAAAAAAACCTAAAAACTTGTTAAAAAAAAGCTTATTTAGTTTTTTTTTCCAGCCCTAATAATAATAATAATAATTAATTATAATAATAAGGAAATTTTTTTTTAATGTTAAACAAAAAATGTATTCAAAAATAAAATATCCTAATTAACAAGTTAAATGAATTATTCAATCGTGTAATGAAGCAAACTAATTTCCAAATTACACAAAATATATGATATATATATTATGTGAAGGTTATATATGCTTTTAAAAAAAATATCAAATTTTTCGGAAGTCGTCACAAAAGAAATTTTGTAATTTGTTTTAAAGCTTATATTTAAAGTTTGAACTTAATTATTTTAAAATTTTTTTATGCTACCGAAACTTACAAAAACAGCCAAAAAATCATTCATAGTAATTATAAAAATAATTAGAGCTGTGGCCAATACTAACTTCAAAATTTAGGATAATTATAGCTAATATCAAAATAATAATACTGTCCGTTTAGAAAAATGTCAATTTTTTTTAAAATTTCTTACACAAAGTTAATCAATTTTATTAATTTTCTTTAAAAAAAAAATTTTTTCCATTAGCCACAGCCTAATGAGTAGGAACATTTGGATAGATTTAGCCAAAAGTGTGTGTAGCGAGGTCAACTGTGTGTTATTCAACAATGGAAATAGTTAGTTATTTAAAGGGGTTGAGGCCGTTTGATCCTATCAATATAATTAAAAATACGATTACTCTGCATTTATACACAGCTCAACAATTTGTTGAGAGTTATAAGTTAACTACAGAGATCAAACCTGTCATCTTAGGGAATGTCGAATCCGTTTACCGTTTTTCCTAATCAAACTTAGTTAGTCAGTTATAAACATTGCAAATTTTTAAAAAAAAAGTTAAAAAACCAAAAAGATTCAAAAACAAAAATAAATTGAAATTTTATTTTTGGATATTTAAAATAGTTTATTAAATTTACGCTTTAATATTTTCATTAAAAACCGATAATATATCGTGTCGTATTTAAGTTTGGACGCGAGATATTTTTATCTAAAGGCCGATGTAAGAGCTTGATATATTAATAAAAAATCACAAGTTTAAAACGTAAATCAACGCCCAACACCAATTAAAAGACCGGCCATACCTAAAATAGCCAAAGTTTAGAATAGCCGGATTAAAAAAACATAATTTATATATTTTTTCACTTGCTTTTTAAATACCTACGGAACTTTATACTAGCTCTTAGCCTTATATAACACAGCTCAACAAATATTTATGTCAGAAACGAGATTAATTTGAAAACATAAAAGAATGCATCCCCATGATGGCCTAATCTCATATGTGTTTTTCGTTTTTCTTGGTTTCTTCCGTCTTTTGCTCCTTAGATCTGTCTATAACGAAAAATGGCCTTTTCGACCAAATTGACTGATCTAAATATACCCTAAAAAAAATAAAATCTTTTTTGCCTATTAAAATCCCTTGTAACTTATGTTTTTAATCACAAATAATGAAAATTTTTTTTTATTAATATATCAAGCTACATCGGCATTTAGATTATACAAAATATTTCGCGTCCAAACTTAAATACGACACGATATAATTTTAACGAGAAGTTTAAATTTAACAGTTTAACTATTAGGAATGTGCAAAAATAAAATTTCAATTTATTTTTGTTTTGAAATCTTTTTTGGTTTTTAACCTTTTTTTTCTAAAATTTTCAATGATTATAACTGACTAATTAAGTTTGATTAGAAACGGGAAACGGATTTGATATTTTCTAAGATGGCAGGTTTGGTCTTTGTAGTTAACTCAGAACTCTCAAAAAAATTGTTGACCTGTGTAATCAATCCAAAGCATGCAAGAATAAGCTAAAGGACGAATTTAACAAACTCTATATTTATATAGGTCAACAATTTTTTGAGAGTTATGAGTTAACAACAGAGATCGAACCTGCCATCTTAGGGAATATTAAATCCGTTTACCGTTTTTCCTAATCAAACTTAGTTAGTCAGGTATAAACATTAAAAAATTAAAAAAAAAGTCAAAAAAACAAAAAAGATTCAAAAGCAAAAATAAATTGAAATTTTATTTTAGCATATTCACACAAGGTAAACTGTTAAATATAAACTTCAAATAATATTTTCGCTAAAAACCGATAAATATCGTGTTGTATTTAAGTTTGAACGATATTTTGTATTATATAAATGCCGATGTAAGGGCTTGATGTCTCAATAAAATTTATTTTCAATTATTTGTGATTAAAAATACAAATTACAAGAAATTTTTATATGCAATGTAGATTTTTATATATTTTCTTCTTAGAGGATATTTAGATCTCCCAAATTGGTCGACGGATCTAAGCAGCCAAAAACGGAAGAAACTAAGAAAAACGGAAGAAACTAAGAAAAACGGAAGAAACTAAGAAAAACGAAAAATATGTATGAGATTAGACCATCAAGGGGTTGCATTTTATGTTTTCAAAACAATCTCGTTTCTCACATTAATATTTGTTGGCTTGTGTTATGGAAAAAAGCTGAAAATTTCACTATGGACAAACTAAAACTCTATATGATTTTGCAGTAATTTCTCAAAAATCCATTTTCACTTTTTCTTAAATCGGAGTAAATTTCAAAGCTAAACCTTAAGGTTCCTTTTTATTAATCTATCCAAAATATTTGTTCAAACTTATTTCTTGGTTACTAAATGGGTGGCCAAACTAAAAAACAATGGATCTGTTAATTCTAAAAAAAATAATAGGAGTATTTTGCATAAATTTTGGCCCCATGTATTGTCATAACCTGCTCCACAAATACAGCTATTTTAATTTTTTTTACTGTGTCTTGATAAAGCTTTCATTTCGTCATAAATAAATATGTAAATTTTAAATACAAATTGCAACATTAAATTCATTTGCGCATGTTAGTGTGAGGAGTAAATTAACTCCCAAATAAAGCATATTTCACAAAAATTTTAACATAGAGTTGACGAGATTTCTGAAAATGGCAAACGGATTTTTTTAATAAGATACAATTGGAATTCCTTTTTTAGATGGCAAATAACCCAGGTCAACAAATATTGAGAGTTATGAGCTAACTACGGAGATCAAACCTGCCATCTTAGGGATTTTTAAATCTTTTTAACGTTTTTTCTAGTCAAACTTAGTAAATCAGCTATATATATTGAAAATTTTAAAAAAAAAAATGTCAAGCAATATGAATTCAAATACAAAAATTAAATTTTTTTTGCATATTTACAATAACTAAACTATTAAATTAAAACTTCAAATAATATTTTTATTAAAAAACTATAATAAACCAGGTCGTATTTAAAATTTGGAAATGCAAATCAATCTTTCTTATCTTAATGCTGATGTGAAAGTTTAATATATTAAAAAATTTTATTTCTCATTATTTGAGATGATAAAAATAAGTCAAAAGGTTTTCATGAAAAAAAGGTTCTTGAACTTTTTCTTTTAAAGGTCTTCTCGAGGTCGCAAAATCTGTCCACAAAAATGGCCATTTTTTCGATATGGACGGTTTTAAGGAGCCGAAGGCGGAAGCTACGAAAAACGAAAAATATGAGGTAAGGCCATCATGTAGATTTTTATGTTTTTAGAACTTATTTTTCTTAAGGGCACGTGAAAAGTGAGTTTTTATTTTCGTAAAATTTTTAAAATTTAAAAAAAAATATTTTGTAATAAAACACAAACTTTTAAAAATTTGAAATTTAATTATGCACATAAAATGCTTTTTTCTGAAATAAAAAATTTTTGAAAAAATTTTGAAAAAAAAATAAATTTTTAAAATTTTCAGAATTTTACAAAATTATACGAAAATAAAACTCACTTTGCACGTGCCCTAACATTGACATTTGACCAGTGTGAGCTAAAGACGTTTTATTCCCTGGCTAAACTATTCATTGCCATCCCTTATTGTGCCGCCCCCCCACCATGCATTATATGCATCCAGGTAAAATTACACAAAGTAATAAATGCCATACTTTGGATTGAGCTATTTTCCTAATCAATTCACTTTTATCAACGACAGGAGCACTGGAGATTTTACTATTTATTATATAATAATTAGCAATGTAAAATATATAAATAAAATAATTATATGAGTAAAAATTTTTATCGTAAACTACGTGAAAAAAAAATTTAAAACAATTAAACAAATAATAAATATTGTATAAAGTGCATTACAAATCTTTATAAAAAAATTTATCATCTAAATAAAAACAGCATATATAAAAATCCATAAAATTTTGTTAAAAAAATGTTAATAATTCATTATGTTGATATAATAAACAATTAAAAAGTATACTCGTAATCGTCATCAAAACTGTGCTTTTGGCCCCTTTTACTATTATATCGCGAGCTGGATCTACTCCTTGTACCAAAAAATATATATTAGATAAAAAATTAATATATAAAATAGGTTGTTCATCATACTTGTATAATTATAAAAATACAGATTAAAAAAATGAGAATGATGTTTGAAGAACTTGAGTAGAACTTTTTCAGGGGTAAATTATTACACAAGATATTTTTTTTTAAATTTTAATTTTAAGCAATCTTTATCAATTCCCAGGTAAACGATCAATTTAAACGATGTTTTTTGTATACGGTATAAAAATAAATATTAAAATAAACAACCTCGATTTGGAGTATTCATCTCGTCTCCTCCTTCGACCGCTACCAGATTTATCTCCTTTTTCGTGGTCATCCTTTGACTTTTTTCCGCTCCTATGTCGGTGTTTCTTTTTGTCGGTAGTATTTTTACGTGTCTTATGGGACTTCTTAGCGGTGGCCGTAGTTGATTTTTTATGGTGGCTTGACGAAGCAGTTTTTCGGTGTCGACTAGCGGTTGAAGCCGCATCTTCACTCGAGGTTGTGCCCGAAGCAGCATCTTCATTTTCCTCGTCCGATAAGGCTACACCAGCTGTTGTTTGATCAGCTGGCTGTGTAGTGGAACCTTCGGGAAGTGGTTGGCCAGGCAAAGAAACAGCTGTTTCTGCCGCTTCGTTTTCAGGGCTGGTAAAATAACGGTCCTCTTCGTCATGACCGTCGTCCTCTTGGTCAGATCTCTGTAATTTATTCATTTACTTATTCATTCGCTTAATAATGTGATTAAAACACAATGAACAAGAAAAAAGTATTAAATATACAACCGAGTTATAGATAGTCAAAAACAAAAAATATTATTGGGGTACCACTAAAAATTTTCTAGGGTACTAGATTATCAGTATTTAAATACCAATTCTTAATTTAATATGTGTAATTTTTATGGTCACGTCTAAATACACAAAAATTTTTTGTCAAAAAAATTTAGTTTTACTCTAATCAAAGAACAATCTTGGCATGTGATTAGATAGACTGCTTATCAATTATCTTTAGGGAAAAAAAGGATGAATAAAAAAAATGAGGCACCCTATATCGAGGAAAATTGTGGCTGGCTAACATTCAGATGAGGAAAAAAATTTTTTTTAAGTGTGTTTAATGTCACTCATAAACCTAAAAATTCGAACAAATTTAGGTGATTTTATATTTTTTCATAAAAAAAACACAAAATTTTTTTTAAAATAATTTTCTTTTCCACCAATCAACTTTGTCTCACTTTTCGTTGTATTACATTGATATGGCTGTAGCAATATTTAGATATTAAAATATAATTATAGTTTTTTTTTATATTGCTAAAATAATCAACCGTAAGAAATAGGTTTAAGCAAATTAAATTACCCTTTTAGATTTTTTATGATGTTTTTTGTCTTTACGCCTAGGGCTGGATTTTCGTTTGCCGTGATGCCTCCTAGAACTGCGCGAACGCGAGGAGCGCTTTCTTCTTGACCCATCCCTAGATTCTCGTGCCTTTCTACTACTGGAAATGTAATCTCCGCCCCGCTTTTCCCTGTATCGACCGCCCGATGACGGGTCTGGGCTCCTGTAACGCCTAAGACATGATTTGAAAAATTAAAATATTAATTTATTATTTAATTTATATTTGTGTATAGAAATAAATACTGTGCTTATTGTAATTTAGGCCGAGTTCAAAAACTATCTAAAAATAAACGTTTTTCATATATTTTTCTATTTTGTCGAATTAAATAAAAAATAATGAAATTAAAAACTAATATAATAGAGCACTTCTATAAACAAATATAAATAGTTTATGTTTAGTTTTTTTTTGGTAAGGAGGTGGAAAAATTTGCTCGTTTGATCCCAAAGCTAGCCTATAAATAAGGGATTGGGATCACGTCTTGTCTTAAACATGATAAACATTTTACCGTTCTCTTTCGAATAACATAGATTTTTTTGGAAAAAAAGCAAAAACTAATTTTGAAATTGGTTTTAGATAAATTTGGAGTTCCAAAAAATTTTTTTGAAATAGAAATTCTATAAAACATATATCATATATAAAAAGAATATGAAATAAAACACGCACCTTCTGGAATCAGGTCGGGATTCATCTTCACGGTAGCTGAATAATAAAAATAGTAAATTAAAATATCACTACCCAAATACAAAAATATTATAAGAATTCTATAACAACAATCATCGGTTTTAAATATAAAGAAATAAAATAATACTAATGTCCGGCTCCTTCTCGCGTATAACGACTTGCGTAATATTCATTTGGACCTCTTTTCCTGCACCGTTAAACGATTATAAAATTTAAAAAAAAAATATTGTAACAATTTAAAGATGGAATATTATCAGCATAGCTTTATAGATACCATCAAAATCTCATAAAAATCAATGTACAATTTGAATAATTTTATTATATAACACAGGTGTCAACAAATACCAATGCGGTAAAAAATAAGTCTATGAAGCATGATGACCTTGTCTCATATATGTTTAACGTATTTCGTAGTTTCTTCCGCGTTTGGCTTGTTCAGATAAAAAATGGCCTTTTTTAACCAGATTGACAGATTTTGCGACGTCGAAAATACCTTAAATGGAAAAAATTCATTTTAATATAAAACCTTGGAACTTATATTTATTTTCTAAAAAAAAATGAAAAACTTTTAATGTATTAAACCCTAACATCAGCTTTTGCTAATAAAGAATTTTTTGCGTTTAAACTAAAGTACGAAAGAATATGCTTTCATTTTTCAATATAAAATGTTTGAAGGTTAAATATAACAGTTTAGCTGCTGTGAATGCAATAAAAATATCAACGTATTTCGATTTTTAAATCTCTTTTGTTTTTTTTTTACATTTTTTATAAAAATATTTTTAGCGGACTTGTTAAGTTTGATTAGATGAAATCGTAAACGAATTTGAAATTCCCAAATGGCAAATTTGATCTATGTAATTAGCTAACAACTCTTTAAAAGTTGACCTGTGTAATATTTTCAAAAAAATTTATATATTAAGATAAAAACATACATTGTATAGGAAGAAATAAAAATTGGGAGTAAAACATTCATTATATGGGATCAGAAAATTCTCTACAAAATCGTGTAAAGATTTTATGAATTAATTTTAAAAAAATAAAACTATTACGTTTTTTAAATATTTTAGACTTATTTATATATAAAACCTAATCAAAAAGGGTTGGTCTCACACAAAATATAGGTGTTAAGTTTTTTTAGGTTCAAATACATATTTTAAGAAAAGAACAATTAAAAAATATTTAATTCAATAAAAAATTAAGACGACTTACGATATTGATGCATATTTTGAAATTCCAATTAAATTAAAGTATGTTACCTAAGTTTTCATAATTTTTACGCTAAAAATCAAAAATGGAATCCATTTTTATAAAAACCAACAATAACTAAGGTTTAGCTCTAATTTTAACTAAATATTCGTAATCACTACTAAAAATTACCAAGATCAATGGTTTCTATAAAATTCTTATTTGTTCTGTCTAAATAATAAATGATTCAAAGAAAAAAAATAAAAAGTAGGTTGAATTATTAGATTAGAAAACCGTTCTGCGTCTTCACCGGTGGGTGCCTTTTCGTTAATTTCATTGGGGCCTGTCTCCGGTTGATTACCATCGCCTAGAAAAAAAGGTAATATTTTTTTAATGAATAAAAATATAAATTTCCATTGCAGTTTTTTTGAACAAATCAGGTTATTTTTTAAATTAACCATTAAGAAAAATAGGGGTTGACATTCATGTAATGATAAAATCAAATCCTTAAACATATGGAAAAGGCAAAAACCGTGTTTAAAGAAAAAGGTTCGTAAATATTTATACTGCTTTTTTTCCGCAAAAAAAAATACGTAATATGGTTTTCCTATGCTAATCGAATACGAGGTTAAAAAAGTTTAATAAAACAGGTCAACAAATTTTTAAGTGTTATGAGCTAACTACGGAGATCAAACATACCATCTTAGAAATTTCCTAATCCCTTTATCGTCTTTTCTAATCAAACTTGTTAATCAACTAGAAACATTAAAAATTTTAGAAAAAATTCCAAAAAAAAACAAAAAAGATTACAAAAAAAAATTGAAATATTTTGGCATATGTACAACAGCTAAACTGTTAAAATAAAACTTTAAATAAAACTTATATCAAAAAATGATTATTTATTGTGTCGTATTTGAGTTATGACGTGAAATATTTCGCATTATAAATGCTGATGTAGGAGCTTGATAGATACACTAAAAAAATTTATTTCTCGTTATTTGAGATGATAAATATATGTTAGAAGGGATGATTATATGAAAAAAAAATTTTTATATTTTTTTCTATTTTGAACATTTTGATCTGTCAATTAGGTCAAAAAGCCCAATTTTTTGATATGGACGGATGCAAGGAGCCGAAGCCGGAGGAAAAACTATTTATATGAAATAAGGCCATCAGCGGTATAATGTTTTTATAAAATTTACGATTGTGTCATTGATGTGTGTAATCCAAAAATTTTTTTTAAATATATCAACAATTTTTATTTCATTGGCATCCTTAAAACGATATCTTGTTTCATCTGAGGCGATGTGATACATAGTTGAATAATTGAAACAAAAAAACCCAAATATAGGCTCGCGACATGATAAAACTGTTATTAACCTAGACCAAGCGTGAAAACGATCAATTTCTTAGCTACTATCCCGTTTATATTTTTAACAAATCAAAATATAAAGTTCATTTTAAACGTGTTTAATATATACGTATATATTTTAGGAACACTTAAAACCTTAATTAAAAAGGTTCAAACCTGTTGCGGGTAAAGCACCAGCAGTGTTCGGTTCAGCTCCCTCAGGTGGTGGCTCAGCTGTGCCACCTTCAGGCGGTCCCTCCCCCTCGGGCCTAGATGCATATCGGTCCCGGCTTGAGCCCCGATGATACCGCGGGCGACCGCCGTAGGGTTCATTGTCGTAGTACGAAGGATAGTAAGGTCGACGTTCTCCACCCCCTGAATAACCTCCCCCACGAATATAACCTCGCGGCCTTCCTGTGTGTGAGATAAAATCGAATTGGATTGGAAAAAAAATAAAATTTTGTTATGAATCAATAAAATCGCAACAAATATTAAGGTAAGGTCAAAAATATAATAAAAAAGACAATAATGTAGTTTGTAGTCATAAGGGCTATATCATTTTTCTTTTAAAGTATAAAATGGATATAAAAAAGGAGATTAATTTTAAAACTTTATTTCTGTGTAACCTAATAAAGGATTAATAAAAATATAAACCATCAGGACATAAACAGTTATGGCAAACACTTTTTATACATTTGTAAAATTTCAATAAAAATTTTAATTTTTTAAAAAAAATATGAGTTTTTTAAAAATATGCACAAAAAAATTGTAGTAATTTACCGTAACGCCTGTATTCATCAGGTGGGCCGGCCCCAGGTTCCCGGCTACCCTCGCCTTCGTGCGGGGGAGGGTAGTACTTGCTGCTCCCGTATGGCGGTCTCTTATAATAAGGTGGAGGATAATGCCCAGGGCCATTGTTATAGTCCCGTTTGTAATAGGAAGGTGGGCCGGCGTGGTAGGGTTCGGGGGTACGGGAACGTCTCCCAGCTGTGCCATCTAAATTCAAAAAAAATATATAAAGCCACACAATTCAAAATTTTGGTATGATAAAAAAACGCATTGTAGATAGTTGCAAAATGTAACAATATGTATTAAAAACATTTTATATAAAAAAAGAAAAATTAAAATTTCAAATTTTTATAATTCTTTCGTATACATAGCCTAAAATAAGAAACTTTAAAGTTTTTTGAATCAATTTTAAGGGCACCTTTTAAAATTTATACGAATAGCATTCAAAAATCTTCATTCCTAAATACTAAAATGAGTTTTGACATAAAATGCTTTAAAAAATTTATTTTTAAATGAAAATTGCGCATTCTGTGATACAATATTAGAAAATTAATTTTGACACTCTACTAACTGAGTTACCTTTAAACTCATAGAAAGAGTTATATTTTAAAGGACGTATTTTTAGCAAAACATAGGTATATTAAAATATAAACAATGTTTACAAAATCCAGTTAGTTTAAAACACGCTCTAAATTATTTTGATTCAAAAAACTTGAAAATGGCTGAGAATGTATTAATGGATAATTAAATAATTTTATAAAATTTAATGATTCATGTACCCGCAGGCTTCTCGTGCGAAGCCGAAGAGGGTGGGTTTATAGCCGGCGGAGGCCAAATTGGGGGTGGTAATCCTGCCAAATGAGGTGGCGGCATCCCCAAGTACTGAGGGGGTGCTCCCAATAGATTAGGAGGCAATGTAAAACGACCTGTATATGATATAAATTAAATTAAATTAAAAAAATTTAAAGATTAAAACAGACATTTAAAAAAAATATCAATCATAATTATTTTATTTAGTTTTCAACAGAGAGTTAGACTTAGATTTTCAATGCATATATATATATATAGGATAACAAATATAATTTTTTTGCGACTTTTGACATAAGCATTTTCATTTAATTTGACTTTCTTGAAGGATGGTGAACAGAGTACTTCAAAAATATTTTTTATTGCCATTCTGATGTATTATATAGAACAATACCTAATAATAACATATTTGATTAGATTAGTTTTAATTTTCGTTCTATACCATTTATACTCTTAAACAAGACTTTAAAAGTATTATAAAATACGAATCAAAATCTAATTTTTTGTGGAAAAAATAAAAAATACTTAAATAAAAAAAATAGAAATAAGATGATAAAAAAAAATAATGTATGTTGAGAATATATACCATCCGGCGTAGGCAATAGCGGAAATCCAGGGGGTGGAATGTGAATAGGCGCACCTAAGGGAAGACTGGGCGGAGGCACTGACGGATCAAACGTGCCGGTAAGGGGTGGGGCAGTCGATGTTTGGTAAAGAGGCGGGCCGGCCAGCAACAGGTGTGAAGCAGCTGGGCTGGCATGATCTAAAGTAGGAACACCAGCTAGTAATGGGACTTTAGTAGGTTTGGTAGCCGATTGAACGGATGGATGGGTGGGTGAACCTGCGCCCGTAACCAATGGCCTAAAAAAAAATTGTGAATTGGTAAAATGATTGTTAAAATTGCGTTAAATTACTATGTGAATATCTTTAGACATTAGTCTAGACGCAACCATGTGATAATGTTCAATGGGTTTCCATCATTATTTCGTAACACGAGGGATAGATCGAGAAGCAATTATTTTTTTAAACACTATTTTTGTTGACGTTTATTTTTTGTAATCTATTTTACCAAAGCTTTATGATGTTTAACTGCCTTTCAAAGTTTGACCAGTAGTAAACGGTAAACAAATTTAAAAAAATCGCTGATATCATGAAATAACATAAAATTTGGCTAAAAAATTTTAAGCTCAGTAATCATTAGTCAACATAAAAATAACTTTTTTTCTCCCACCCAATAAAATGTTATCCAAATAACAAGACCCTCTATATTAAATGCCCCACGTTCATATTATTAAAGTCAAAATTTATATAATTATATGGCTGTATAATTTAATTAAAGCACTCGTTTTCTCTGGGTTCGGTCGGAATAGGAAGGTTTCCGTTCGGGGTTTGTTCCATCGAAACGTCTTCCTCAATTTTAGTCGAAGATAATATGGCGGCGGCGGCATTGTCATTTTCGGTTACATTTTCGGCATCTCCAATCACATGTTCTGCTGAATATTGTTCGTTTTCACGTTGTTGCGCATCGGATTTTAAAGCGGGTTGGGCTACTTGAGGTGGGAAGGAAGGTGGTGGATGAAAAAACGGAGGCAGGTGAGTCCCCATTTTTGTGAAATCTAATTAATTACAAAATAACTAATTTGGGTATACAAAAATCAAAAATTGATTTATCAAAATTTTTAAAAGATTTATATATGCTATTCCATTATTTTCCAAAATCTTGGATTATTTGAAAAGGGTTTTAACACTTAAAAAAACCAAAATTTTGTACAATAAATATCCTTTTTTTTGGGTTTATTTTAAGACAATCATGTATATCGTTAAAGATGGCATCCTTCGGCTACGGAATATTAATTAGCAAATATTTCCTTATTTATATGAGACGAAAATAACAAAATTTATATAATAAAATCAAGCTCCTATGTTTTTTAATTATTTACATAATGCCTAAACTTTTTACCTAAGGGCACGTGCAAAGCGAGTTTTTATTTTCGTAAAATTTTCAAAAATTTTATTTTGAAATAATACGCAAATTTTTAAAAAGTTGCCAAATTTAGTGTATGTACATAAAATGATTTTTCTGAAACAAAAAATTTTTGAAAAAAATTTGAAAAAATTCAAAATTTTCAAAATTTTACGAAAATAAAAACTCACTTTGCACGTGCCCTAAGCAAAAGAAACAAATTATTTAGACACTAACAAATTCAATATGTGGTTTTTTCAATTTATGGATGTTATCAGGAGGCTAACAAATAAACGGAAAAAAGACAAAGTTAGGATTATATAAAATATATTAAATTTAATCGTTTTAATGTTTGTAATGAAAGTCCCATACTTGTGAGCAAGCTACTGTTCTTCCAAAATTACAATTTTAAAAATATAATCCACTCTCCCTCCCACTTAATCTATAAAAAAATTTACCTAAATGTGGTGGCATGTGATGCAGGAAGAAAGGTTGAGGTATGACCTAAAAAATAAAATTGAATGATAAATTGATAAATTTAAAAAAAACTTAAAATTTCAGATTTCAAAAAATTATCTAGGAAATGGTCGATTTAAAAACTGTATAAATTTTAGGGCATACAAAGCTTTTAAATTATTAATATATTGGATCAAGCATATTCTGAATAAAATATAATTTTCTTGTAATCATTTATATATGTCGGAAAATCTTGAGCACATGTAAATTCGGTTGTATTCTAAACTAAAGTTAAGCAACGTTAATCCTGATAAGCATTTAGATAGGTGACCGTCGACGAATTTTAAAGCCATCTATTTTTTAAAAATCCTAGGCCTAAAAACCTAGATCAGCGCGTGTTTTATCTCCTTTAACTCTGCAGGGTCTCTGGGTTAAAAAAGGAAACGTAACGAGTAATACTGTTCCATAATAGGCAAAAAAGGTTTGGAGGAAAGTCTTTTACCAAAAGTTTGTTTTTGTCATTATTCCTACGAAAGCAAAAATTAATGTGTTTAATATTTAAAAGTTTCCATGCGTTAAGGACGATGGTTATTTTTAAAGGGAACAACTATCTTTTAATTTACAAAGCCTCAATCTTACTCAAATTCCAACGAATGGGGCAAAAAACAACAACAACAACAACAATTTATAAAGCGCCATTTCTCATAGTATTGCAAAAAAAAATTCAAAAGTTAATAATTTTTTTAGTTGTGTAAAGATAACTCTTCTATGGCTATAATAACCTTCTTTAATTATTTTTCTTGAAAAACCTAGTTTTGGAGAGACAAAAATACCTGTAAAGGAGTTTTAGCATCAATCCATTTTCCTTTCTTAAGGATGGCTTTCTAAGGCTTTGCCTCTTAAAATATCAACGTCTTCGCAAAATAAGAATTAACACATGCCGGTTAAATTGAAAAAATGAACGGCCTCTATAGTTTCTAATCAATCGACCATACTAACCAGGCCCAACGCCAGAGATTGTAAAACACAACTAAGCTCTCAAAAGCGCTCGAGATCGTCAGTAAAACCAAATATGATTCAAAAAATAAATGCACACGCATTAGATTCAAAAATATTTAAAAAAAAACTATCTCAAAATGATTAACAAAAAGTATGAATTTTATTTTATACTACACACAACATGACCGAATTAATTTATTTCGGGGCAAAAAAGGTTACTGCCCTAAATCGCATGAATGTTTCACAACTTATTTTAACGAAGATGAAAAATATGTATTTAGCATAAAGATGTGATAATGACATTTCATTTGTCATTGAAGTTGTGATAATTTGAACAAAATTTAGGACGATCAGATAGACAGTGTTGATTAATTCGAAGAATATTGAAAACGATTGTTATCTTGCTATAACATATAAAAGCTCCAATTTTTGTCTTTACAAATTTTGAAGGTGCATTTTTTTAAAAATTATATTGGCGCTGGGAAATTTTCGGATTTTAGTGAGGGTTTGAGGTGATTCATTGGGTTACAGATAGTTAAAAATATCCATAAAATCTTTGTTAAATTGCAAACAGTATTGCACGTAAGAATAATAAAATGAGGACGGTAGGAATGTATAGCAGGCTTTAGTACAAAATCATTGTGGTCCACAATTAGTTTACAAGATTGAGCGATCTTGAGTGCAAAAAAACTTTTTAGTGTTTTCACCTACGCCTAAAAACCTATATTTCCGGAAAATGTTAATTATAACCTTACGAGGCCTGATGTAAAGTCAAAAGAGGCAAAGCGGTGACAATATCTTTTCGGGAGAGGTCTAGAGGAAACACCTATACTATAAGGTCTTTTATGTTAGGCCTAAAAGGTATATAATACGTCTAATTTAGTTACATGGTTTTACGCGTATTCATAAGCCATTGCTGTGCAGGAGGGTGGCAATCAAAAATAACCAGCAAAATGTTATTAGCAAAGGCGAAAATATTTTAACAAGTGTTATAAATTTCATCCATTAGTAATATGGATTGGCCATTAAAAAAAATTCGATATTAGTTCGATAAAATTGCCATAAAATGCAAATTATTTCAGTAATCATTAAGGACGGTTGGTAGGCATGATGTGACATGATATCCTAGCAAATGCAAGGTACACATAGGGTTTATAAGACATCGTTAAAGGTCGGAAGACCTTAAGCGCATTTAAAATTAGTATGTTTTCTACATTTTGGTTAAGCAGCGTTAAGCCTGGTTAGTAATTAATTGGTTGGGTTACCGCCAACGAATTCCAAAGCTATTGAAAATCTAGGCCAAAAAACCTGACCCACCGGCGCGTGTTAAATTTCATTTAAATTTGCGTCGCCTTCTCTAGAATTAATGGCAAAACCCTAACGGGTAAGCCGTTGCCTAATGGGGGTACTCATTTACCATATTATTTACCAGACGTTCCCCAAGCACATTTTAATATTAATTTACAACGGAGTCTAAAAAGTAACATAATTTCCACATGGAATTTGTTTTGATCTAGAACTACTTCAAGTAACATCTATTTACTTAAGTTGAATCGTAACTAAAATTATTTACCATGTAACCATAAAAAATAAATTTTATGCGCATTCTGACTTCATTCGTTTATACAAAAAATTCTAAAAATTCAAAATTCTCAATATGTTAAAAACTTTTATCTCAAAAAAAGTTTTATTAGTGTCAATGACAAGGATTGGCAACCTTGTGTTAAAATAAGTTTTAAGTCAAAAAGAAAAATTTCTGAAATTTTTGAATAAACTTTCAACGCGCCCTTCAATACAAAATCAATGCAGAAATGAGTTCATCCACTATATTTAGCTTACCCTTTAGATAATAAGAATTTATTTTTAGGAATAATTTTTTTCCTATCGAAACGTGTACGGTAACACCGAAATGTCATTTTCATATCATATTTAACATACATCATATTATTATTAAAAATATTGTAAACGGCCAAGAAAATATTGTAAAAATAATATTTGAAAATACAAACGAGATGTCTAATCTTCCCAAAAGCTTCATTATCGGCCCGTAGGGTTCTTTGTCGTTCACAGTATATAAGCCAGGTGTCTTCATTAAAACCATAATTAAAGTAATCGGTTATATCGGCACCTAAATACAAAAAGGGATATTAAATATAGCACAAATGAAACAGTTTTGTAATATAAAAATGTAATAAAAGAGAATACAGTTTTTCGCTACTAATAAATTTATATTTAAAAAGGCGTGTTTGGACTCATTTCATTTGTTTAAAATTTTGTTTTAAAAATTGGCGAATTTTTTTATTAAAATGCGTTCAATGTCAAAAAGTAAAAAATTTTAATTTTTAGATATAAAAACTTTTAAAATTTTTTAAAAATTGAAATGAGTCTGAACACGCCCAAACGAATATGTTCTAGAATCTTAAGACTTATGTAAAACAAATGCATTTTTTTTTAATTTTAAACTTCTACATAATAATTTTTTTCAAATATTAAGCAATATTTTATTTATAACAGACTTTATTTTATTTATTATATTATAATAATAATATATATTTTTTGATGATGAAAAAAAAATTAGGCAATTTATCAGAATCTATAAGAATTCATTTTTTTCAAAATTATATTATGAAATTAGCCTGGTTTCCTCCACGGCTTATCTGCAAGTTCTTCCAGGTTAACATCAAACAATGGAATATTGTTGTATTTGACAACTTCTTCAATATCGAGTGTTCCAAGTTTATTAAATTTTACAGTTGGTATTTGGGCTAGAGGTTTGTTAAAAGCCATGCTAGGTTTTGGCCCATAACTAAGTGTATAAATAATACATATTATACAGGTCAACAAATATTTAGGGCAGAAACGCAAATTTTATAAAAACATAAAAGAATGCATCCCCATGATGGCCTAATTTCATATGCGTTTTTCGTTTTTCTTAGGTTCTCCCCTCTTTGGTTCCTTAGATCCGTCTATAGCGAACAATAGCCTTTTTTAACCAAATTGACAGATATAAATATACCCTATAAAGAAAAAATATAAAAATCATTTTTTGCATATTAAACCTTGTAACTTATATTTTTAATCACAAATAATAAAAATTTTTTTATTAATATACCAAACTCTTACATCGGCATTTAGATAATACAAAATATTTCGCGTCCGAACTGTAATGCGACACGATTTATTATTGGTTTTTAATAAAAATATTATTTGAAGTTTAAATTTAACAGTTTAACTATTGTGAATATGCAAAAATAAAATTTAAATTTATTTTTGTTGTTAAATCTTTATTGGTTTTTTAACCTTTTTTTCTAAAATTTTCAATGTTTATACCTGACTAAGTGTGATAAGGAAAAACGGTAAACGGATTTGATTTTCCCTAATATGGCAGGTTTGATCTCTGTAGTTAACTCATAACTCTTCAAAAATTGATGACCTGTGTAGTAAATAAACAGGCAAAGCTATTAGTGTTTAAATCAAATTTTAAAATATAAAAAAAAGGGCTTTTATTTTAACTCTGCTAAACGCAATTTTATATTTTTTTTAGTAATAAATTAAAATTTTTTCTCTATTTGCACCAAAACTCTCCCCTTACAATTAAAACTGCTAAAAAAGAGGAAAATACAATTTTAAATACTTATAACACAGGTCAACATAAATAGAAAAAGGGAGTTTTTGAAAACCTAAAGCATACATTCCAATAATAGCCAAATCTCATATATATATTCTTTAAGTTTCTTCCACTCCTTAGATCCGTATATCAAAACAGGCTTTTTTTTTAATTTTGTGACCTTAATTATAGCTTAATAATTAAACAATTGTTTTTTACATAAAAATCCCTGATATTGTATTTATTATCTCAGATAATTAGACAGTTAGTATATCAAACTTTTACATCAGCATTGAAATAATACAAAATAATCCGCGTCCAAACTTACATACAACACAACAAAATATTAGTGTCTAATATATTTATTCTTTAAAGTTTATGATTTTATTAAGCTAATTTTATGCAAAAAATTAAATTTAATTATGTTTTTGTTGACAATATTTCTAAAATTTTAGACGTTTATAGCTGACTGACTAAGTTAGTTTAATAAAAACATGGATTTGAAAATCCCTAAGATGGCAGATTTGGTCTCTAAGTTTAGCTCATAACCCTCAAATATTTGCGCTTTGACACATAAAAAAATTTAATTGAGTTCATTGCCGCATTGTGTTTTTACATAAATTTTTGAATAATGATAAATTAATGTTCAACTAGTAAGAATTTTCATATAAAAGTTTTAAAAAACCCAATTTTCGTAAATACCTTTAGTATTTTACAAAATTATCTGGTAATTGGCACTTATATAGAGATTGGTCCAATAGATAAAAATTTTAAAAGTTTACAAATATTTAATAAAACAATACAAAATACATAATAGGTTGTAACCTATGTCAAAATATTTAGAAAATGATGCTATAATAAAATATATTGCAGATTAAAAAATCCAAAATATCAAAGTTAAATTTGTATTTAAAAGTTATAAAAACTACAAACGTATTTTTGCATTAGTAAAAAAATTTCATTGTAAATATGTTTAGAGAAAATTAAAAATTTAATTCTAGTTAAAATCAGCTCTAACTTTTATTGATTAAAAACGAGATAACGTTTTTAGCAAGCTCTTACATAAACATTTAAATTATAAAGAATATTTTGGACCCTAAAGGCATAATATTTTAGTAGTTTATTAAATTTTTAAAGTTTTTATTTAACCGTTCAGCTGTTTTATATATAAAAAAATACTTATTAAAATATTTTTGTCTTTTATGGATTCAAAAACCTATAATGGCAGGTATGGTGACTAAACTTTACTCAAATGTTCAACAATTTGTCAAGGCTGTGTTACATACAAGATTAGTGTAAAAATAATATCCAATTGATCAATTATAATATTAAGAATAATTAACTGTTACAATATGAATTTACAAATCGAATGATACATTTGTTAATAATATCTCCCAGAAACAAGTAAGCTAATTAACATTGATGAATAGTATTAGATAATAAAATTTTAAGCCAAACAACAAATGATTATTTTATAAACAGCTTAAATTGCTTTCAGCTCGTAAATAATGCAAAATAATGTGATAAATATAAAAATCAAAAAATTTTTAAAAATAATAACCTAACATTTTTATTTAAAAAGTAAAACATCAAACTTTTACTACCTTTCAAAAACTTAAATTAATAGCACTTATTAAATAGTTTATACATTAAATTAATATATTTATACATTTTATATAAATTTTAAGTTTACATGCCTTATAAAATAGCAACAATCATATAATTAATTTAATTAATTTGTTAACATGTCTAAAAAATTGCTAATATAGTTCTCCTTTGCACAATATAATGCATTATCATGATATAAAACTTATCCATATAATAAAAAAAATTTAGGTCTAATCGCAATATTCAGCCGCAGCTTGAATATTTAATTAAATTAATGTTATGTTTGTACTAGGGTTTGTAACCAGTGTCTCAAATATGACTTAAATACAAAAATTTATAAAAAAACAGCTGCGGCCATATAGTGAATGGTCCATAATTTATATTCAAGATTACTTATATTGGGTGGGATTTGCTTTAATGTCTCTAATAGTAACTTGAACATCATCATCATCATCATCATCTTCCTCCTCAGCAACATGGTTGTCTTTATTTTGATTTTCATTGGTTAAAATTTCTAATTCTTCTGAAGGTATTTGAGCAATAGGCCGACCATTTTGCATAATTTTTTCTAAATCATCCTATTAATAATTAACAACACATTAGTTAACAACATGCTTATTATTAGAAAAATGGGTTTAACAAATCTATATATATAATATTGCAATTGTGTATAATAAAAGGTAATGGCAACTAACATTATTTTCGGGTACTTGTAACAAGTGCATTTCTCCAACATTAGCTAATTCATTGCCTTCTTGGCTAATATTACTAACATTCTTTTCTATATTTGGTTCAACTTTGGGCTCTAGAGTAAAGCGTTGATTGTATGTGTTACATAATATTTAGAAATACATTTTCTATTACCTCCATACAGCCAAGCTTCATCATCCTCAGTAGTGGCGGTTATTAAAATATCGCTCATTTAAAATGGAATCATCAAAAAACATATGTCACAAAAAAAGGCATTAGATGCGTAACGTATGTACTAAATCAACTTCATTTTTTTCAAAATCAAATTTTAAATGGTATCAAAAACAATATATTACCATGTAAGATTATAATTGCTTTAAGTTTAAAAAGCCTAAATAACGTAACTTTAATGCGTGATTAAAAATCTTTTCCATAAAAAACGGTCTTTAATCTAATACTAAAATCTATAAAAATTAAAAGACATTTTGTTAAGCTTATAGCTACTTACCTCTTATTTTAACCTAAATTTAATTTAATTTTTGAAGTTTAAAAATCATTTTTATTAAAGGGCCATTTGTATTTATTTATTTTAGGCTGTAGCTAGTAAAGACGAAAATGTTAATCAACGTTAAAGTGGCTAGTATAAAAAATTTAAAAAATTATTGGATTTTTACCCGCATTTTGCATTTAAGCCACAAGAGAGTGTTAACTTTTTAATTAGTTAGTTACCAAATGATTTTAAAGGATAAGCAGCTGTTTTTAAATCATGAGTTCAAAACAAAAACTTGAAAAGCAATTAGAAACTGCACTTGATAACCTCATACAAAAATTGGAAGACATCAAGGCCTCAATCATAAATCTTTTATTAAAATTAGAAAATGGTGATCAAATTGTTAATAATTGGTAATTTGGTTATTGTTTTATTCACAGGCCTTCAATACTGGATTCATTTGCCTTGATAACAAGTAATTTTTGTGCTTTGAATAGATATTTAAAGAATATCAAAGGACCAAATCTTAAAAATTTTGCTTTTTTACCCATTTTGCTGGAACCAGAAATTAATTCTAGTCTTGAGGTTTTATTATTAATAAATAATTAGTATAGACTTTAACTGAGGGTAGAGTTAAAGCATTTAATCATGAAGTTGTTCCCAACTATATGCGTACAAAATTGGATCCAGAGATAGAATTTAGAGACAGCCATATTTTGCAGAAGAGTTCTCAAATAAGCCCAGAAGTTATTCAAAAGCAGACAAATACATTAAACAAAATATCTACCTCTGTAAATCATCATTTAACCACACTAAAAGAGTCATTAGCATCAGATGCTGTGTCTCAAAGTAAATTAATATCTCTTTAAATATTATTTTGAAAACTAATGTGTTTATCCACTACTTACATTTTTTGTTTAATTTCATTTAAATCAGGTATAAAATCTGCATCTACACCATCACCAGCTGAGGTACAAAAAGTACTTTTAGCCTTAAATTATGGTTATGGGATTACTCCATCTCAAAGCTTGTCACCTGTTAACCCTTCCTATATACCTCAAATGAAATAGGTCTAAAACTAAATACCCCGCCCTCTTTTACCCCTCTAAAATTCTAGTGGAACTGTCATAGATTTGAAAGAAACATTTGTGATATTATTTATTTTTTATAGAGATATTTTTGTTATGATATGTTACTTCTTATATGTTATGTTTTATTGTACAACATAATTTTTTAACAGCCTATTTTTGAATGCCAACTTTATTTTAGGCAATGTTAGAAAATCAATTTGGCAACATGAAATCTTGAAAATTATATTTGATTAAATAAAATTTTTCATAAGTTTTTGTAATTATTAAAATTTTGGTTTAGTTTTAACTGTGGAATTTTTATGGTTCCAGATTAAAATAGTTGCTCTAATTACTTAAATATCTTTGATGCATAATTTTATTAACCTGCTAAGAATTTATATAAAAATTTTTTGCACATCTATATAAAAATTTTTAAAAAATTATTTTGCTGTAATTTTTTAGAAAAAATATTTAATAAGTAATTTACTGAATTGTTAAGTTTAAAAATTAAGTTTGGCATACATAGAGGTGATTTGTGATTAACCATGTAGAGCGTGATATTATCCCAGCTTGAAAATTCGTCTTGCTTGATGCTGGGAGGATGAAAAGGATTTGGTTAATGGTAATATAATTCTTTTAAAAAAAAATAACTCACGACTCTGGCCATTTTAGGTATGCGGCTTTTGGTGTTAAAAGTGGTAGAGGATTTAGTATAATAGTAGCATTTACAATTTAAAAAAAATGCTTCGGTGTTTTAATTTAAAAACTGTTATAAGTTTTATAATTCGAACAGGGCCGTGATTCTCCGCAAGACATCGACTACACGACATATTTTTATGCGTAGGCCCGGACTCGCGGCTAGAATATAAATATATGGCCCATAAATTTTTAATTGCAAGCTAATTTTGTTTTCAATAAAACAGAGAGTGGAAGCAATACCCTTCATCATGTGAAATTCATTATATTTAGTTAATAAGTACAAAAAATTAGGGCAATATGAGATTCAAAACTTTGGCCCGGCCCGTAATTCCTCTATTCAAATTCAGGCCCGGCTCGTTACTAACCTAGGCCCGGCCCGTTTTTCGAGTGAGCCGGCATCAAGTCGGGCGGGCTATCGGGTCCCGACATTGACCCAACTCTCTGTGGTGCGAACCTTAAGCAATAACTTCCTATACCACATGTTAATGAATAAAATTAAGTATTATACTGATCGATATTTTTCACATGTCCCATATGTACGTGTGTGTGTTTTTTATTTTCCTATATCAGCAGTGCTTCCTCCCGCTTTTTTATTGTTTTGTGAAAATTTTAAAGCAATAAATTTTTTTTCAAAAAATACAGAAAATTTAGGATATGACGCCTACTTAAGAACTGCTTCGATATTGAATTTTGGGTTATATTTAAGCATTTTTTGTGTACATTTTTTTGCGTCCAAAAACCATACATTCAAATTGATTCTTATTGGAATTAAAAACAAATGTAGGTCAGGGACTTGAATTAAAATTTAAATGTTTGTATCGTTAAGAACTGAATTTTCCAGAAATATGTGTGATATTTATAAAATTTGTGATGGATTAGTAACGTTCTCAACTGTCAAATTTGCAGTAAATCACAGAAAATTTATCGTCATTTCCTTCATTTGATCGAATTCTTTGTACAATTATATATTAATTCAATGTTTAATTATCCATTCTCAATGAAAATCATAATTAGGTAAATGTAGTAATTTGTCAAACGTATATAAATTTTGGATTTAGAAATTGTAACGCATTCAGACTTCATTCGATTTAAAAAAATACTTATGTATTTTTGAAATTAATATGTTTATACCTATTTTTTTAATTTATCTAAAAATCTTAAAAAATTTATATCTAAATCTATATGAACAAAGCTGATCATTTAGACAAAACCAACTTTTGAAAAAAATTTAACATTGGATAATTGTTTGAATGCTTACCTGCCCTTTTAAAAGGCACGTTAAATGTTGCAAATCACATAATTTTCTTTGCATTTTTATATCAACTTTTTTATATTTATACAGTAGTAAAAACTTCAAATTGAAATAAGTTTGGTTACCAAAAATATTTTAGTTGATTTGTTTAAAATCAATTTAGTCATCAAAATGACTGAATATAAGCCCTACAACAAGAATGATTCGTGAAGGTTTTGTCTCTTTCCGAACGGAGCAATTAATATAGCCGTCGGGTTATGGCAAAATGATTTTAGACCTGCGATCGTATTTGGCCCAGGCTCTTGCTTATATAAAGCGCAGCAGATTTAAACGATATAATCCATAAAAAAACTGCCTATGCGTGGTATCGAACACCAGGCCTCTCGCTTGTAGGGCTTTCAAATGTTCTCATGCCTATTTCGGACCTTTACACAGATTTTTGCAGTTTCACTAGAACACTTTCATAAATGGGCTTGGTTAGAGAAAGAATTACATCGCGTATAGAAATTTTTTTAATTTTTTTTCTTGGCTTCTTTTAGTTCGCGTTATTTAGAATTTTTAAATAAATGACAAAATTGATGTTTTTGAAGTTATGACGATGGCTATTGGCTAAAAGGAAGAAGTTTAAAAATTTTAAATTAGAATTTGGGCTTTGAGCCAGGTTATTTAAAATAAATAATTATATACGTTCCAAATATATATTTGAACCAAAAAAAATTGGTACAATTGACTCCTTTGTTGGTTCCATTGGTCAATTCTAATATTCTACCAAAAATGATAAGCTCTCTCGTTCAAACTTCATTCAAACTTTTAAAAATTAAAAAAACACTTTTCTACAAAAAAAAATAATGGTTCATAATTTTTATGGGTTAAATTTTTTATTTGAATGATTCACGGGTCAACAATTTTTTGAGAGTTATGAGTTAACTATAGAGATCAAACCTGCCATCATAGGGAATATCAAATCTGTTTACCGTTTTTCCTAATCAAACTTAGTCAGTTATAAACATTGAAAATTTAGAGAAAAAGGTCAAAAAACCAAATAAAATTTAAAAACAAAAATAAATAGAAATTTGATTTTTGCATATTCACAATAGTTAAACTGTTCAATTCAAACTTCAAATATTTACATTAAAAACCGATAATATGTCGTGTCGTGTTTTAGTTTGGACGCGAAATATTTTGTATCTAAATGCCGATATAAAAGCTTGATATATTAATAAAATTTATTATTATTTGTGATTAAAAATATAAGTTACAAGGGGCTTTTATATGCAATAAAGATTTTTATATTTTTTCTTTCTAGGGTATATTTAGATCTGTCAATTTGGCCAAAAAAAGGCCATTTTTCGTTTTAGACGGATCTAAGGAGCCAAAGATGGAAGAAATTAAGAAAAACAAAAAATATATATGATATTAGGTCATCATGGGGATGCATTCTTTTATATTTTCATGAAATTCACCTCTCTGACATTAATATTTGTTGACCTGCTTTATCACCTACTGTATTTAGATATAAATATATACCAATATTTCTGAATATAACTGTCTAATCAACGAAGCGAAGCTATAAATAAAATGTTAAAAAAAACAAAAAAGATTCTAAAACAGTTCAATTCAAACACTTTTTTTATTAAGAACCGTTAACATATTGTGTCATATTTAGGCTGGGATGTTAAATAATCTCAAAAATCTTAATGTTTATGTAAAAGCTTAAAAAAAATTTTATTTCTTATTATTTGAGAAAAAAATACATGCCACGAGTAAATCTGTGTTAAAAAACAAAATCTTGAATTCTTTGGGGTAATTTCGTGGTCACAAAATCTATTAAGTTGGTCAAAAATGGTCATTTTGATATGGACTTAGCAAAATAACCGAAAGCGAGAAAATTATGCGAAACGGTGAACATATTTGTGAAAAGGCCATCATAGGGATAAATTTTCAAGTTTTTTAAACAATTTTTTTTACATAGATATTTGTCAAGCTGTGTGTTTTCGAGTAACTGTTTTGAATGCTAGAAAATGTTGTTGATTAATAATTTTCTCATAACTTAATGTATTTTTAAAATTTTTTTTAATTTTTTTGAAAAAATGAACAATTTGAACGCACGGTAAAGAGCTTATGTTAGACTTACACTTGAGTTGATTTTATAAAGGTAATAAATGACAAAATATATAAAATATTTAATATTTATATTCTTTTGTTAGTTTGTTTCAAACAAGGTGTGAATAAGTCACCTTTTTTTGTTAATTTTTTGAATTTGAGCGTCCAATTGGTTGTTTGTAACCTCTTTGCCTATTTTCCTCTCTCTGCACGGGCTCAGCCTTCAAAAATTATTGTAGGCTCTGTGGCCTATTAGTTAATATTTCACTGAAGTTTAAAGACACATTTAATATGGTTGTTTAAATGCTTAAAAAATTACCGTGGAAAAGAAGCATTATTTAGTTTTTGGTTAATGACCGGAAAACAAAAATATCCTGTCATTTTTTGTAACAGGCATGTTTTAAACATACAGTGCTGGCTTAAATAGAGTGGCACATGTTAGAAATATAATGATGAATAGACACATATAATGTGGCCATCAACTATTATTTTCGATCGTTGTCATTAATAAAATGATCACCATCACAATTAAATGATTTCTGTCACAATTAAATGGTCAAAATGATGTTTTCATGATAAATATCACTATGTTGTGACTAAATGGTCACATAAATTAGTGATGTTTACCATTAAATCATCATCTAGGCCATTTAATTGTGATCTTGATCATTTAATTGTGATCGTGACGTGATCATTTAATTGTGATTGTGATCAAAAAAATAGTGGTCGACATTTTATGGGCCTGTTAATTATTCTATTTCTAACATGTGCCACTTTATTGAAGCCAGCACTGTATTTAATAACAAAATTTTTTTTACAAACTAAATAAAGCCATATTTAAATAAATTGACGAAATAATTAATCGTCTTTTGTCAAACGTTTCTGACCTCGTGTTAATATTATTCACTTTGCACCCAATTATCATCAATTATGTGAAGAGTTTTCAAAAAGGTAATTGTAATACCTGCAATTTGCTTTCCCGATATAAAGTAGCGTTACTCTATAATTGACTCATTTCCATAATAAAGGAAGGCATAATTAGGTCAACCTTGGTAGACTCTGTAAATAATTGCTTTTGGGGTAATTTATAAAAAATGGTCAAAATTATTTTGTCAAAAAAAAACATATCATTTAGGTCAAAGGGTCAAAAAAAATTTTGCCGAAGAGTGTAGTGGAAAGCGATGGACCGTTGACTCTGTACAATTACGTTTAGGATGTCATTGAGAGGTCACACGGTGTCCACGCGCAAAAAGTAACTTTTATGTACAAAGATAACATTTGCCAATATCCGGATATTTTCAAAGCCCCTCAAACCTGTATAGGCCGCCTCCTTTATAAACACGGTGTTTAATAAATTCTCTTGATCAAATTTCTATACAAATCTACGTTAAATCAATATTTTTTTTGTGGTATTATTGTTCCATTGATTTTTACGGCCAGCAATCTTTCCTAAAAGTATGAGAAAATACAAATCTAAGGATCTTTTCACACAGTTTATGCATTTTGCTTTTTTCCAGGTCCATACATTGACAAACTATGAATACAAAAAAAAAAATTTCCCAATGCCATTTTTTCCATAATTGTCCGCGAGGTGCCGTCTTCTTTCTCTATTTAGCTCTTTTTTTGTTTTTTCTCTCCCTTTTCCTTTTGTTTTTTATTTTATTAGTTCTGGAAATGGAATAAATTTTTGTTGTAATCATTTTTTTTGCTCTTTGCATATTTACATATTTAAAGAAATCTAGCAGTTTTATTCCCCAGGGACTAGTTGTTATACAAAAAAAATTTGATTTTAACAAAATTATGAATAGTTATTTGATGTTTAACAGGTGTCAGTTTTAGCGTTAGTTATCTTGTATAATTTGTTAAATTATTCAAAATAATAAATCTCGCAAAGATTTTGTCAATTAAATTTGGCGATTTTCCCATTTGTTTTTATAACAAATATTATTACACTTTATTATTATAAATAAAATGTATTGTTTAAAATTTAAAAATAGAATTAATTTTAATCTGAAAAAAAAATTTAATTTGTTATATATGTGCAAAAATCACTATCGCCCTCAATAATAACTGGTTTAAAATTTACAATATCGTATTAATATTCAAGGGATCTTGCATGCGAACAAATTATTCCATTTAAAAGATGCACTTGTGGCGCAGTTGATTTTAGCATCAAAATATTGGAGATAAAAGTCGAGCCTTAAAGGTCCAACTTGCCCGGTGCCCCTCCCGACGGGCGGGCCCATTACAAGTCGACTTGTTTTACATGTCCTTTTGTCGTTTTTAGATTAGTGATTGAGAACTAAAAATGATAAATTCAATAACACGACTGGGTTTACTCTGTGTTTATTGATAAATTAGCTTGTAAAATACACTTGAGTTCCTATTTGTATATTCAGGCCAGGCCGGGCATAACAAAAAACCAAAATTTGGGTAGAGAGTCTAAATTGAACGGTTTGAACTTTAATACACAATTAATTAAAACCATATTAGTTGGCAGTGATTAAAACAAAAACATTCTAATCAAAGATTATTCAAAAAAAAATACTAAATGATTTCTTACTAATTTAAACAGCTGGTTGCAATTGTAGGAAGTATAATTTGTGAGCGATGTAACAGCCAACAATACTATGAATTAAATCTTAACACCTAACTCGAGATATAGCCTCAAAAACTAATGTTGGGCTAGATGTAATGCAAAAATTTACTAAAACAACTTGAAGAAAGCATCGACTATCGTCAACAAATAGAACCGGTGTTTTTAATCTGTTATATTATTAACGTTTCTGATCACGCAAGATATCTGTATAGGCATTAACGTCTATTTTCTCGAGGGATGGCACACATGATGTACAACCACTTTGAAGCTGTCGTGTGGCCTGCTTAAGCAGTAGACACGAAAAAATATGCTTGTTAGGGTTTATACTAAAAAACTAGGTCGCGGGTGCACAAATCTCATTATCGGCATTGCTTTACTACGCAGTCAACAAATTATTGAGATTCACGTTCTAAATTTTTTAATCTTTTGCCCCAATGGCAAAAGCACCGACGTTTATATATTCAAAAGTGCATAAAACTCGCCATTTTTAAAATTTGTTTGCCCCGGGGCAGCACTGGGGCAATTTAGCTTTGGGGCAAAATTGAAAAATTTTGAGCCCCAAAAATTTTTTTCTTAAAAATATATAAAAGTTACTTAAAACCCGATTTTAGATTTCAAAAGTGCATAAAACTCACTATTTTTAGAATCTGTTTGCCCCGGGGCAGCACCGGGGCAATTTAGCTCTGGGGCAAAATTGAAAAATTTTAAGCCCCAAAAATTTTTTTCTTGAAAATGTCTAAAAATTACTTAAAACCAGGTTTTATATATCAAAAGTGCAAGAAACCTGTTATTTTTAAAATTTGTTTGCCCCGGGGCAGCACCGGGGTAAATTAGCTCTGGGGCAAAATTAAAAAAATTTGAGCCCCAAAAATTTTTTTCTTAAAAATATATAAAAGTTACTTAAAACCCGATTTTAGGTTTTAAAAGTGCATAAAACTCGTTATTTTTAAAATTTGTCTGCCCCGGGGCAGCACGTGTGCTAAAATCATTGGGGCTCAAGATGTGTGTGCTTGGGGCAAAATTGAACAACACTGTTTAAAACACTAATATTAAATAAAGGTTAAAAGAGTCAAAAACCTAAAGTGTTGTTTGAAAGGTGAAAGAAATCAACTTCTAAGGACATTAAGACCATATATTGATAGGAAGTTTGATATAGCCTGGCCATAGATTTAGGTTAAGCGAGCTACTATATCCCATAACACAGGGCTACAAAGTCCAATGGACGGCGAGAATTATGACAGCCTGGGAAAACAATCTACATGGCCTTATATTTAATGTATTTTTTGTTTTTAGATATGGCTTACGAGCTTGGCTAATTTCTTAAATAAAAATTGAAAAAATGGTCGAATTTTACCAAAGCGATTTTAATACCTCGATATAAGAAAATTATTTTCAAAAATTCTGCATATCTTACATCAATTAGGTTATACAGAAGTTTTGCTCCCCAACGTAAATAGAACATGATAAATTTATGATCACGGTTTTAAGTTTTTATTTAAACAAAAATTTTTTTCATTATTTTTATATAATTTTTTTAATTTTTAACATTTTTTAACGAGTTTTATGTTTATAGCATGGTTAGAAAGCAGAGATCCACAAAAACCAAAATTTGGAAGCCCGGCCCGGGTTTAATTTTTTTACCTTTACGCAGGCCCGGCCCGGCCCGGGTTCAATATTTTTTGCCTTTACGCCGGCCCGGCCCAACCCGGTTTTTTTTTAAATTTTTGAGCCCGGCCCGGAAGAAAAATTTTAAGCCCGGCTAAAACCCGGGTTTAATTATTTTTATAATTTTCAATATTTATCAATTTTGTTCAATTTATATAAATTAAATTTTGTACTTATATATGATGCAAACTCTATAATAAAAATAAATATACATCAAAATTTTTATTGTTAGACAATAGATTTGCCGTGCGTATTGGATCTTTCATCAACAATCTTATCTTCAATTTTTTGTTTTAGGTCCATATTGCGGGAAAATTAATTTTATTAATGAATGAAAATTATAGTGAGAAAAAAATAAGCCATTTAATCTATATTAAAAGAAAAATTTATTTACAGAGAAGTTATGCTGTAATGAAGTTTAATAAAAAATAATTTAATAAATAATTTTATATACCCGGCCCGGCTTAAATTTTTCGCCGGCCCGGGCGAGAAAAATTTTTTATTATGTCAGGCCCGGCCCGCCCGGATGTTAATTTTTTTCCAGTCAGCGCCGGGCCGGGCCGGCGCCGGGTTTCCGGGCCGGCTGCGGATCTCTGTTTGAAAGTACGGTGAACTGATTTGGAAATCCCAAAAATGGCATGTTAGTTTCAAAATTAAGTTAAGTATCACAATTTATCGAACTCTGTACTAATGTATATGCTTTGCGACCAATTTAATACATTCTTCAAATTATTGTTTTTAATTTATTTGTATAGAATCGCCCGTAGACATTACCTTAATGTTTCAACATCAGTGCCTTTACCATTATAAATTCCCGTATCTCTTGTATGCACTATAATCGCAAAATATTAACTTAGTAAAGATATTTTTTCTGGAATCTTCTTAAATACATACATATGATTCATCAAGACAAGACCCTATTACAAAACCATTTTTAAACATATTCTTCAATAGCGTCCATATAGGCCAGTAAAAAGAAAATATTTATAACTTAAGCAAATCTTGCTGCTCATAATTTTTCACAATATAAAACAATATTGAATACTAATATCTGATGGACAACTAAAAAACCTAGGACTTTTTGACATTATTCTTTTATTAAACCTACCACCAGGGTCTCGCGAGGTTGCCAACGTTCTGACAGCTGAAGATTGATATAAAAATTAGCTAGAAATAACTAAGACTGGAAAAATAAGAGAAACCACCACATTTTTTAATATTACACTAAGACATTAAAAACCTGGCATTTGTGTTTTAAGAAAGCTTTTAACTCTAATTCCAAATTGTATCTGTAGACTTTACTGGATATTTGTCGAAGTTTGTGTGGGTCGACCAAAAAAAATACATTTATATATGGAGATAATAAAAAATATAATTTTATTGGAAAAAAAAGGAAAACATAAGTGACAAAGTTTATTTGTCCGACTACGCCAAATAAAATGGACTTAGGCGCTTTGGTTAACCTCTTATTTTTTGTATACATAGAAACAGTGTGAGTCTTTGCTCATTTAAAGAAAACCGAAAAAATGAAAAAACAAGATTAAATTATATAAAAAAATATATGTATAATATAAATTAGGAGAAGTTTTTATTATTGAAGCTATAATAATATGCAACAACTACAATTTATTTAAATAAAACACATATATTGGCAATTTTATAAAACACAGAGAAAAGATTGGGAGAGGTATGACCGAAATCGACTCTAAATTTATAAATTAAATCAACCGTAAATAATGGTCGTTTTATTATTGATCTTTGAAGCAAAAAAAGGCGCAACCTCATCGCTTGAACCGGGTTTTTCGCAGGAAAAAAAATAGTTTTATCCTAATTTAAAACACAGCCTTGTTTTTAAGAATTCCTAATTCAGATAAAGTTTAATCAACAAAAACTACAGCTTTGACACAATTCTAGGAATCGAAGAATAAACCTACACAAGGCATGAACTATGATAATAATATGGAAAGTTTTACCATTCAAAAATTTTGTTTCTCGCCTAAATATAATTTCTGACGCAAAAAACAATCGGAATGATTCTGCTATCTGAAGTTGGAATACCCGGATACTTAACGCTCATCATTGTAACAAGTGGTATCGTGTTAGCTATTTTTTGCCTACTAGTCATATTCATATTCTGCAAACTGAAAGCACGTAAATTAGGAAAATTAAAAAGGTATATTGTATAAATTAATTTTTATATCATTTTAATGTAGGTCTATAGATTATACAAATTTTTTTTTGGAGGGGGGGGGGCTAAGGAGCATTGAAATTGCTTAATTTACACAGGTCACAAAATATTTGAGATATACATAAGCTAACTACAGAGATTTAAAACCTGCCATCTTAGAGATTTTCAAATCCCTTTACCGTCTTCTAAACAAACATACTAAGTCAGCTATAAACATTAAACTCTAGAAAAATATAAAAGAAAGAAACAAATGCGATGAAAAAAGCTTTTTTTTTGTTAAAACATTGTTAAACTTAAATCTTAAATAAAATTATTTATTAAAAACCGATAATAAATTGCATAATTAGGTTGAGGTGCAAAATTTATTGTAAATCTAAATTTTTATGTATAGGCTTTATATAATTAAAAAATTTATTTCCGATTACACAGATCAACAAATTTTTGAGAGTTATGGGTTAACTACAGTTGTCAAACCCGCCGGCTTAAGTATTTTCAAAATCATTTTCTTTTTATTCTAATTAATTTCAGTTAGTTAGAAATGAATATTGGAATTCAGGAAAAAAAGTAAAAAAAAAAATAAAAAATTCAAAAACAAAAATAAATTAAATTTTTTTTATTGCATATTCCCCACAGCTAAACTGTTAAATTTAAACTTCAAATCATATTTTTATTAAAAACTAAAGATAAATCTTGTCGTATTTAAGTTAGATAACAAATATAAGTATTAAGGGGTTTTTTATATGAAAATAATTATTGAATTATTACTCTTTCGTATATTAAGATAGGTGATCAAAAAAGGCCATTTTTTGATATGGACGGATCTAAGCAGCCGAAGGCGGAGGAAACCAAGAAAAACGTAAAATTTATATGAATAAGGCTATCATGGGTATGCATTCTTTTTTTATAAAATTATTTTTTATGACATTGATATTTGTTGACTTGTGTTATTTAATGATATTTAAGTTACAAAGGACAATTATTTTGAAATTTTAAAAGGTCGCAAATCTGTAAATTTGGTCAAAAAGCCATACTTAAAGAAATAAATGAGTCTTTACACAACTACAATATCTACAATCACGCCGTATCTCAAGAATATTATAGCATGCAGGATTTAAAAGCCGGATAAAAGTCGAAGGCTGGATTAGATTCATTCACTTGCTAGAAAATGCCCCCCCCCCCCTCTCTTCTTCCCTTTGACACTTCTTAAAGTGACGATAGCCCCGTCGGGTACTAGACTTTTAATATTACATTAGTTATAGATATATGGAAGAATTTAATTAAATGTATCATGGTTTAGTTTATAATGATATTTAAAAAGTGACAATATTTCGTAGATTCCAAATTATATAAAAATATTTTCCAGTTCTGTTTTTATCCTTTCAAGTTTTTTTTATTTCAACTGTGCCCAGACCTAAGGAAGCCTTTGCTTTTCCAGGCAAAATATTAAGTATGCTAAATTTTCTCTATTAAATGAAATGCCAGACAACAAGCGTATTTCACACCGTCGAGAGATGTGAGCGGTACATTTCACGGTAACGTGATTACAGCTACGGCTACTCCCACCGGTGGTATAGATTCTCAAAAACAGCTGACATCTGGGGTATTGAGTTCCGGGGGACCAACTTCTGTTGCGGTCAAATCCAACATATTGAAGAACACGGCAGTGCAGCTATTCACTTCAACGGCTAACGGCATCCGACGGATAGGGAGTGGGGGAAGCAGTAGCGGGGGCGGCGGAAGCGGAAAAATTAAAACGGTCTTAAAAAACTTGACGAAAGCGGGTGTTGCACCATCTCCTTCTAGCGGTATGTCTTTAATTTATCGCATTAAACTTTTATCACTAGTCTTACATTGCTTTAAAATGAACGATCTTTTGATTACAATTTTTAAAAAATTTCATTTTTTTCTTAACAAAACTCATTTTTTTTCAAATTCAGTCTATAACCTCATTTTGTTCGTGTCTTTTTTGTTATTTTACATAGTAATTGGATATAATTTAGGTCAATTTTTTTTAGAATACAATTTTTAGTATGGTAAATGTGAATTTTTTTCTTAATTTTCATCTATAAAAATTAGCTTATTTACTATTTTTCATTTTTTCAAACCATTTGACTAATGCTATATGAGAATTATAAAAAATCGAGAAAACAGTTTGGATATTTGGTGATTCTAATGGATTCATGTTTTTCCATATAAATTTTTAAATTTTAAAATATGTTGCTTTTTCACAAATTATATCTTATTTTCTCAAAATTTTGGGTTATGTTTTGATTTTTTAATAACTTAAATTTGCGCAAATCTGTATATCGGTTTTTTTGCCGAAAATTAGAAACGTATCTATTTTAATATTAGAGTTTAAACAAAGCATGAATAACGCCCCTCCCTCCCTCTCTTACTAAGGCCTTATCCCCTGCCCTGGCTTTATATACAGCCCAAAATACAATGAGATAAAAATATAGCCGGGACTGACACGTTTTGTATGCACCTGATAGGTTCAGGTTCCGATCATATACTTGTATTGACTAAATAATTTTAAGAACTAACAGAGAAAAACTGCAATCGATAAAACTACATCAAAATATGTTTTAAATACATTTAAAGATATTATGTTTGAGAAAATACTTTAAAACCTGTGGCCATGCTTCATTATGTACGTTTCAATTGAAAAATGAGGATGTAAAATACCTAAAAGCAATTTGCAATATCATTCTAGATTTATCGCACGCGTACTGATTGATGTGAGAATCCATTGTTTTCAATATTTACAAGGGGAAAAAAACAAACCAAAATATTACATGACACTGCAAGCGTTTTGCAAACCAAAAAATTTTTTGTTATACGTTATTATTGCCTTATGAATATTAAACATGGGTAAATATATATATTATAGCCACACCAAAGGTTCCTACCATAGTAACAACTTCTACAGCTCAAAGCAAGACTCTCTTGGACGATGGGGGAGGCGTTTACGGGGCTGACGATGATTCATTTTTGGAGGAAGATAAGCCAAAAGTGACAACCACGCAAGATGGAATTGGTATATGTTTATGATGATAATTTCTACTTCGAGACACTGTCTTTTTTAAATATTATATTAAAAAACATTGTTGGATGGAAGGCAGTATTTGATCTCGTGCTAAAACTATTCCTAGTATTACATAACTCATTTCTTTGTCTTATCCTTGCTTATTGGGTTAAGTTTAGTGTTTAAAACGGGCCCTAGTATTCTGGCCAAGCCCTCTTTAACCTGTTGCAAATCGGTTCGACATTTAAATTTCTTTTATAGGTCTTGTACGGATAAGTATGGAAAACAGCAAACTATTTTTCTTTTCAAAATTATATAGTTTACAAATATCGCGTATAATGATAAATTTATCATAACACTGGACAACAAAATTTGGACGACCCTAAACATTATTCGGCAACTATGGTTTTTGATCAAGTTTTTGGCGCTAATCACGAATATAAAATCAGAATTTTAGCCAATGCCTCAGATTTTCAGTTATTTAGTGTCAAAGTCGAAATTTTTCAATTTTTGGGGTATTTTGGGCTTCTATATCATAAAACCTATGGGTAGTAACTAGGGTTGCCAAACGTCCTCCTTTCGGGAGGACGGCAACCTTTTTAGCTGTCCGTCCTCCCGTCCTCCTTTGAGCTGAAAATGTCCTCCTTTTTAAATAAAAATTAAAAATTTTTTTTTTTATTTAAAATACTAAAAATCATTTCCCATACCTTATTTACCCATAAACAACTCAAAAGAAAATCAAATTTCACTTTTAAATCCCTTAAAAAAAATTAACACCAAAATTTAAATAATAGATGGCGTTTTTTATACATAACTTATCAAAGATTTTTCAAAATCATTAAATTTTCGCATTTATCTTCAGAAAAATATTTAGCTGCTATTATTATATTTTGTAGATAAAATTGGCAATATAATCAATTAAATATTTATAATAAAATATGATTTAATAAATTTTTTTCACATTCATTAAAACATTTGGGTTTTTTTGATTTTCCGCCAAAAAATTTCAAATCAATTTTCAAAAAGAAGAGAGTCTCTCAAAAATTTTTGCGATGAAGTCCAAATACAATTTAAGAATATTCTTAAACATGTTGTCACAAGATGGCCTAGTTTACTACCATGCATTGAACGGCTTTTAAAAGAGTGGTCTGGATTAAAAGAATATTTTACATCTCTAAAAGATTGTCCCAAGATTATTAATCGTTTATTATTTATAAATGGAAATTTTGATGAAAATATCGAAATATATCTACTTTTTGCCCAACATTCGCTACAAATATTTCAAACAACCATATGTTCGTTAGAAAGCAATTCTACAACCTATGTCCATCTATGGGATATTATGATTCAGCTCCATAGTAATTTTAAAAATAGAATAAACGATCAATTTTTTGGATACAGCGTCAATAAAAAACTGGCAGATCTTGACGTTATAACTCAAACAAAACTCAAAAGAGATTTCACAGCTTTCTATAATAAGGCGTTGATGTATTTAGAAAAAATATTTGATTTTCATGAGGATAATTGGATAGCTCTCATCTCTAAAATAAATTTAAAGAATAAATTTCCCTCGTTTGATGAAATTATGATGATAGTAAATAAACTATCTTTGATATCTATATTAGAGCTAAATATTGATGCTCTCTACACAGAAATCATTCCCATTAAAGATGATTTCCTCAAATCAGCCGATGATGCAAATTTTTTTGAGGAAACCCTATGCAAAACTTGGGGAAATTTATTAAGCAAACAAAGTCTTCCTAACATTGAAAAAATAATACGTTTTTTATTCAGTCTACCGGCAACAACTGCGTTTATAGAGCGCGTGTTCTCAGTAATGAATACAAAGTGGCGCGCTGAGAGAAATCGAGCAAAAAGAGAACTTATAAAAAACGAAATAATCATATATATTAATACAGATTTACAATGCGGAGATTTTTATAATTATGCTTTTAATGATACAAAATTGTTAAAAGATGCGAAAACTTCTTATAATAATTTTAATTGATCATGTTAATTCATAAATAATAAATAAAATGATGTAATATTGATCTTAAAGTCATTTTTAAGCTTGCGCGTTGTTTTTTTAATTTGTCCTCCTTTGTCCTCCTTTTTGACACAGCCGTCCTCCTTTTTAACCCAAACCTGTTGGTAACCCTAGTAATAACAAAAGTTTAAAAACATATTTAGATAAAGGAAACATTCATTATTAACGTAAGGCGTTTAAATTTTTGTTTTATAATATTTAAATTTTTTTTTATTTTTTTAAAATTAGTGGTTTTTGTCATAAAATCTTTTTGATCCTAAATAACTTAAAGGTAAATTGCTAATAATTTTAAGTAATAACCTTTTTTAGATATGTTTTTTATGAGAAATCTGAATATGCCAACAGAATTTAAAAAAAATAAATAAAGAAATTTTGTGAATTTTTTTCTGAATTTTGAACGCGGTTTAAAAAAAATTGGAGGCATTGGGAAAAAAACTAAGCCCGTAATCGTTATCGCAAGAATATTCTCTACAATACCCTCAAAAAATCGTTTATGTTGTTTTTTTTTGTTGTCCAGTGTTATTGGTTTTTGCTAATTAATTAAAATAATAAGGTAAAATAAGATATAGAATGGGTTTGGCTGCCCATTTCTCAGCCATTTTTAAAACACATCAAAAATTGGTAATGTAGACAACTCTCCCACTATATATTTTCACGTTTTTTTTTGATTCCTCACCCTTTTTTAGAAAAAATTCCTGGTTACGCCTTTGTATTGTTATCGACTAAATTTTACAGGAAAAATGTCGGATTTTTTTTGGTACTCGTCGTTTACTTATTTAAAAACGACTTAGCATTTAACCAAGTTTGAATAATGTTAATTGATTTACGTGGAAGACAATATGCCCGGGGTTATTCCACTTACCTGTTACATGTTTAACAACCATATTAAAATTTCCCATGAGAAGTTGCACTTTGTGATTTTGATGACAATAACATGTTTTTGTTTTGCTTGCTAGCCAGACCCAATAAGCTTGTTGTCTGTACAAAGCTCAAACCGCTTTCCTATAAGATTACAATAATATAAACCAAAATAAAAAAGTTAATTTCACATTTAAACGAAAATAGATTAAAACCAAAAAGATGTGAAATATGGCATTGTCATATACTTACCATATATTAAAAATAAATTTTTTACAATTTGGGCCGTATAAAGAACATAATGTTTGAAATAAAAACGAACATTTTAATTTTTTAGCTATTTATAATCCAATTTATATGCGTTTTTTTAGGTACTAAAACCAATGTTACCACTACGACGGCTAAAATCGAATTAATTCCAAGCAAAGTGCCAATCGGTAAAGATGAAGGTAACGCTGAAGAAATTAAGTGTTACGACCCATTTGAATACAGCAGTATCGATATGGAAACTTCAGGGGTACACATGGCAATGGAACGAACCACAGACCTTTTGCGAGAAAAGTTACATTTCAATCTTTTTTTGCCCAAACACATCCCTAAATAATTAGCGGTAGCAAAATCCAAAATTTCCTTAGTTCGTAATATTTTTTTGATGAATTACACAAAGCCCTTATCCCCTAAACCTAATATGTGTAACTACATCATTAATAAAAAAGTTAGGATGTTGTTGTTGTTGCCCCATAATTATTGTATCCAACGAAATTAGGGGATAGAGAAAAGATACCATTTGTATTCTATTCCGAATATTGACTCCACGACGCAAACGCGGTATCATTAGTCTCAAAAGTTAAGATATGTATATTTACGAATAAGAACCGACCCAATCATAATAATGCGCCTAAAAAGTATTTCAAGGTCGCTCAAACATATAATTTAATTTTAAACAATTATTGAAAAACGTTTCACGGTTTAATATTCATTTTGACTTTTTGGCCAATCCTTTATTGCATTATTTTAAAAAATGAGTTTCCAAACGATTGATTTATGGTCATCTTTATAAACATTTTCATGTCCTGGCAAAATAAAAAAAGCAGTTTTTTGGTTAGCAAAAAAAAATTTTTTTTATCATAACTAGTTTAGACATGGAACATAGAGTTGTATTAGCTGTAAGCTCCTACTAAATATAAGGTCTAACATTTAAAACTGATTTACAGTAAAATTTTTTTAATTTTTAATTGGATTTGACACTTTGTTCCCCAGGGAATGTTTAAATTCGCGCGTGAACTTAAATTTGATTTACGAAATAAGACAAGTAGCTGGTTGTGGTTAATTTAGTGGATTCGTTAATTCTAGCAAGATAAAATGATCACGGCTTTACTTAATGATTTATATGGTTAGATATTTACGGCTCAAATATCGATTTTTAACCATTTTTGCCACTTAATTTATATTTTTATTTCGAAATTTTTTTTTTTGTTTTTGCAAAAAAAAAACACTTTCATATAGGGAAAAGAGCTGAGAAAATGTTTTTTTTGTCATAACGTCCATAAGTGTAAAAAATGATGTAAGGATTTTAAAATTTAAGTTCTAACACTCTGTTAAAAAATCGGTGGTTTTAATTTTATAGCAGATTTCGAGATGCTTGCATTATTTTTTTTTATTGTTAAGACAAAATATTCTTGAAGAACAAAATCGTAAATTGAAACGTGGCAATTTACAAAACTCGACTACCTCGACCTGTCCTAGTGGATCGGAAAACAAACAACTGAGCCCAGGCACAATATTACACGTGACGTCTAAAACCGAAGCAATCAACCATGTTTTGCCCGTTATTTCGGCAAAATCATCTATTCGGTTTGTTTTTATAACCTGTTCTCGTTTATAAATTTTTTAAAAATATTCAAAAAAAAAATAAAAATAGTTACCTTTAATTTTCGAGACGAAGGTATAGAAGCAACCTGAAATTTTTCATTTATGTTGAGATGGGTTTTTTAATTCTAAGGCGCCTTATATCATCTAATAGCACACATGTACAACCACTTTGAAGCTGCTGACTGTCTTACTTGGGCAGTAGGCCCTTAATCATATAACCAAGATGGATGAGAGTCAATGCTAAAAATCCAGGACGCTGTCAGGGATAATTAACCCGTCGGCGAAATTTATTGTTTTGCTCGGAAATTAAAGAGTTGAAGGCCTGTTTGGCGTCCCTATTTCGGGAAATGTATGTGGGTAACATGATATGTAAGAATGTTTGGGAAATAATAAAATACTTTTAACTATACTTAAACATTGATTATATTTTTTTTAATTAATTTTTTACAAGTTAATTTAAACCTGCCCCCCTAATAAATTTTAAATTTGTTTTTTTTTACCTAAATGCTACTGACGAATTTTTTTTTACTCTGCCTCGTTATTTATTTTTAAGATCCGAACGATCAAATCCAATGGACGCAGCAATTTTAATTCCGGCTGAAGGCTCGCTAGATTCAAAAGAGACTTTTGGGTCAAATGGATTTATTGATGATTCGACGTACGGGACTGTCACACTGCATCAACAAGAGTACGAACCTCTCGTGCCTAGAGCTTTTCCGAACGGTATAAGCAATTCAAGACCACAATATATTTTAATATATGTAGAGGTGTAAAAAATAAATAAAGAGTCAAAAATAGATTAAACATAAAGTTAATTACATGTTAGAAAATAAATATAAAATAAAATCCAAAGCAAATGTATTAAATTTTTGTCGTTCACAAAATATAAAATATTTCTTGCCTATTTGATATTTTCCTACTTTTTACACCCTTTCAACAACTGTTGTTGCTGTTAAGATATTAAATGAGCAAATATGCTACTTAAAATTTAACAATATCAATAAATTTTTTGTTTCGAACCGATCTATGTTTGGCCACATTCACAAACAAATAGTTTTCGAAACGCGGCGTCGATATTCGGATCTCACGGCTATGCGGAGCAAAAACTTCCCTTTTTATGCAAAAAATAGTCAAATAAAATATCAGCAAAACCGAATTATGCAATCACCTACCACAAATGATGACAGCCTCGATGTAACATCTTTCACACAAAAAACGCTTCCGTTAACGGTACACAGTATCACCTCTTCCAACACATTTTTTGATCGACCTCCCAGGCGTAGACACAAGAGTCTAGCGGGCGAGCTCAGGCAATATTACGATCATCACCGGGGTTACTCTAATGTTAAAGAAAACGCTCTTTTAGGTAAAAATTTCTATCAGAGCATGCTTAAAATAAACTTGTTTTTTTTGCCATTTGTATAGCCGTGTTTTGTAATATTTCTTGTTTTTTTTAATTGAAAACAAATAGCATTTTAACTTAATCAAATATAATGGAGCCGGGGCACGAAAATGATAACAATTGATATATAAGTTTATGTACTTTTAAAAAGTCAAAAAACGTGTTTAGACATTGACTTATTTTAATTCGAGGAAGAACACAGTAAATTAAAACTTTTTAGTTTTTGTCAAAAAGTCGATTTTATTTAAAAATCAAGCAATACTAATATTTATATTTATTTAGAGATAAAAAACAACAATACGGTTAGCTAGGTCATTTTAATAATATGGCACGCACGTTTAAATGAGGTTTTTTGTTTGCAAAGTTTTGAAAATTTTAAATTGTTTTTTTTCTAATAAAGCTCAATTCAGCAAAATCATTTTCTGTGCTCGTTTATAAATGTTTAGGAGTGCGTTTTATCAAATAACAAATTATAAAGTGTTCAAATGACTTAAAAATAAATAAAAAAACAGAAAAAGATTTTTTTTTTGTTATTTCAAAATTTACTAATAAAAACTAAATTTGTTAAGACCATTAACCAATTTGTCGTGCGCGTGCCAACGCACACGAGAAGCGATGATAATAAACATTATTATTTTATTTCGTTTTTTAGTTGTAGTTTTTTTGTGGTAAAAAAAAGGATTTTACGTTGGCTGAGTGCGTAATCATGAGGAAAGTTGATTATTTTAATGCAATGGAATAATAAATTGTTTGAATATAAAGTCTGGAAGTACTAATTATTCATTATTCTTAATGCCCATTCCGAGCTATATAAACAATTGATATTTTATCCCCAATGCTCATATATGATAATAGTAATAATTCCCGGCTTGTTCCCCGAAGAGCACGCCAATATAATCCCTTACCTTTGGCCCCTCAGATTTTGTCAATGCCCCAAATAACTTTCCCCTATGACGCGATTTCGTCAATGTCCCAGTTTTTGTAAACGACCACGAGCTTGTCACAATTAACTCATAAGATTTTGTTTTTTGAGTTTAAAGTAAGTTGGTCTATGGGGTAACCCAAACTTACTTTCATTTTTCTCCATCTAATTTGTAGATATTCTTCATTTCCATAACGTTATCATAAATACATTCAAAAAAACTTGTTTATATGCTGACATTTATACATATATACAAACAAAATTGAAATTTAAAGAGAATAGCTACGCCTACCCTTACACTACCATGGCACTTGTTACCCAAGTCAACAATCTGATAACGGCCTATCAGCCCGTTATAACAGCCTCTTACAATGGAATTGATGTAGGGCATCAGCATCAACAATTAATCACATGCATACCGATATCTTCAGTTTCTCCTTCCGCAAATTTCGATTTACCTTCTCACACTCAAGTTGGAGTCCTGCAGCACCATTTAAAACATTTCCCCAATTTATCGGGGTTACCAGGTATGACTTTTCAGGAATGTTCATTGCAAAGATTGTAGTTTTAATTGTAGAGGAACCTATATATTTATTTTTTCTATACCTACTTTGTATTTCTATTAAATACAATGAGTACACTAATATATATTAGGCGTTTAACCTTTTTACTCCTTTAAAATATAATTAATAAGTTTAATGCGATATAAACTATGTTGGAAGTTTTGTAAATGCCATTATGTGAGGACGATACCGAAGGTTGTCTTCTCAAAAATTTTGACAATTATATGCTAAAAATTTTAAAGCTATACAGCTACCGTTATGTTCAATTGATATTTGAGCTAACGATCTTATAATTTTGAATAGCACTGTAAAACTGTGGAGATTCTTACGAGTTTTTTTTTAATCATTCTTGCCTAAAAATTTCAGTTAGTGTTTTTATTTTTATTTAATTTTGGGCTATTGTAAATGAGGCAAGGCCTCATGAAAGTTTGCTTTTAATTTTATGGAAGTTGGGGAATGCTATTGTGCTAGAATTTGTGGTCCCATTTCACTAATTGAAAAGTGATTTTTTAGATTAGTTTTGTTTATGTATTTCTTTCAATCCTTTTTCAGTTTTTTTATAATAAGTTTTTTTCAGTTTGGCACTAAAATTAGGTAAATAAGTAAGCCAAAAAGGACATTTATTAAACTTAAATTATCAATTTAAAAACCTTAAACGATCTAAAGTATGTGAATCTAAAAGTTATATATAACTTTGATTTTCTATTAATTTGAAATATATTTCGCTTTATATGATTAAAATTTTTTTATTTGTATATTAAATTTTTCATTGCAAAAGTTATAGCTGGAATGGTTTTTTAATCATTTTATATTTACTGCTAAACAGTTTTTTAATTACAACTTTGAATATTAATTATATTCAAAATCGATAATGTAATGTTCTATTTAGGTTTGGTGCAAGTCTAATAATGATCTAATATAATTAATATGAAAAGTTTTTATTAGGAAAACGGAAAATATATAAATATGACTATGCCGATAATTTTTTTTCCCAATATCATAATATATTTTTTTATCATTGTTTAAAGTCGACTTGTGTAATAATTGGAAAAAAAGGCAATTTGAGATTTATGATTTTGGTCCGGTTTAGCACGACCTTAAATTTTTAATAATCATTCCCAGCCCGTTATATGTTTAGGCCCGGCGCGGTTTTTTTTGGGCGGGTCGGCACCGATCTGGGCACAATTTTGGGTCTTGATTATAATCTCCAATCGTTGCTGTACCTAGCCGGCTTTTTTTAACAAATAGAAAAAATTAATTCAATATAATGACAAATCTATATTTTTTATAAATATTTGTATAATTATGTCAGTTTTAAGAAAATTATCGTATAAAATCACTTATAAAATTTTGTAGGCTATAATTAGTTTGCTATGAGAATCCAATACAAAGAGCATACCCTGAGTACTCTTCGTTACTTGGCCCTAAGTCGTCCTCGTTATTAACCCAACAGCAATAATTAATTTACTTGTTCATTAGAAGATTTTTAAAGTATTAAAAAAATTGCAAGGAGAAGAATCATTTAAAATTGATTTTTGCATGTTAGGGCGCGTTCAAAGTTCATTCGGTTTTTTTCTAAAAATTATAATATTCAAAGAAAAAAAATTGTGGCACGAAATTTTTATAAAAGGTCGATCAACTTTAATAATTACCATAAACATTTCTTTTTTATAAAATATAGTACAATAAAATGTGAAAAAAAACAACATTGTATTCATAATTTTTAAAAATATCAAAATCTTAAATTTTTTTTTTGAAAAAAAAATGATTTATGAACCCCTACAGCAATTAATGGATCTAATGTTTCCTGTTTGCGCGCAAAGTTTTTTGGATTATCCCTAGTTAATATTCCCCTGTAATTATTTATAAATTAGTTCCTGGAATGCATTGCGTTTCATAAAAAATGAAAATGTTCTTATAAATAATGATTTTTTTTTAAATTTTTTGAAATTTATATGACTACAATATTCAGATATCCCAGAAGACGAGTCCAACCTTTCATCGGCTTCGGTCGAACATTTACCCGCGAGCAGAGCTGGATCAAAAAATAAGGTGTTACCCAAAGACATTTCCACCCCTCCGACTATCAGTCCTCTTATCTTTCCCACGCCAAAGGAATCAAACACCGATAGGTACAAAAATTGAGATACTGGGCCACAGGAGGTAGGTTTTACAACAAAATGTTCGGGCCCAAATTACAAAAAGGCGGGCGGCCGGACCGATTTTTTACATGCCTCTCATTCGGCCTTATTTTTTTTTAGTGTCTCGTTAACAAGAACATAGAATGTTAAAATTTGTCATTGTCACACACGATGAGAAAAATAACACTCAGTATTTTATTAATTATTACAAACTTTTTTTTTGGGCTTGTAATATAAACTATTCACGGGACGTCATTTGAAACCTTGGAATGCAGACTCAATTTCCGAAACCTCAGTTATAAAAGTTGTCGGTTGGGTCGGGATACCACGTTCCGGGAGTTTGAACTCTCATGATGATAAATATGTAAATAATTATAACATTAATTACACTGCTGAGTAAAAATTACAGCCCCTAAAACCATAATCTATATTACGATATTACAATACAAAATAAGAAGCTAAAATTAGTTTCCCCGGCCCATTGCGCATAATGGAAAAATTACGAGGAGTTCATCGACACTTCCATGATTCCAGTAGACCACCATAAATGGAATTGATATTACATTGTAGCTTTTACATATGATATGAAATAGCGACATAACTTGCGCCAAGCCACCAACAAAAATGGTCCACCCTATTCCATTTTTTTATTGATTTTTTTTTCTAGAAGCAGTCGTGAATTTAGCCAGTGAAAAATGTCATTTGCAGTTAGCTGATATGTTTATGGGAGGAGCAGTGTTTTATAGATTTAATGAATGCTTTTATGATACGTTAATTGCTTCCACATCAGTTTGGTGTTTCGAGACTGCGTAAATACAAATTCCAAAATAACGCAATTTTTCTAAAAAAAATTTTTTTTGAAGTTTTGGAACCGGTTTAAATTTATTTTTTAAGTGACTTAACATGCGCACATTATCTTTTTGAATATTGTTTTTATTTTAGAGAATTTTTAATGATCGTACATGCCTTAAACAGCTGCTTGAGCCAAAAAACTTATAAGAATTCTATCTAATGATTTTTTTTTAATTCCCATTTGTAAAATTATTCGCTCTCCTCAGAATGACCCAATATTCACAACCGCAGCAAAATGGGTTACCCATCAAACACGTCGATTTGCCAAATCTAATTCAAGAAAAAGGTAAACTCTACTAATTTTTATTACACATGTATTTTTTTTTAGAATTCAAATATTCCTAGTGGAATATTTTTTTAGCATTTTTAAAGTACCGCACCCCACCTTGCCCTTTCTTTATATAATTTTTTTGGGTAGTGATCAGGACTGGTCCGTTCGTAACAATAGCCTATATCCTAATGAAACTTATTTTATCGCATATAAAGTGTTTTTTGGGGGATATTGGAAATCAATGTCCCCCCAAACCTGCTTATTGACTTTTATACCATTACCGAATGAGGAAACCTGCAAAATTTAAAGAAGGGGGGTGGGGGGAGAATATTTTTTGTTAAGATTTTGTCTGTTTTTTCAAAATTTCATATAGTTTTTCAACTTTATAATTCCTATTCTAAATGAGCCCTTTGTTAGTTGCTATTTAAAACTAAGAAAAAATAACGTTATTTGGAATAGGCCTTGTGTACAATACCATTACTTACAACGTTCAACGCTGATTTTTTTTGTAGTAATACTTATACAACATGATACATCGATATCACGTGACACGACACCTCTTATACCTCAGCCAATGGCAATCAGACCTCAAAATTTTGAAAAATTTACTGACCACCCTTGCACGCCTGAATCGATTTGTTCGACTATACCAATGGCACATTTGGAAGGGAACAACGCAGCTTCATCGCTTATAAAATCGCAAATTCGCTCTAATGTATCACGGCAAACCAAGGTTGAATCTTTGACGACTAACAGTGTCGACATTAACAATACGCACCCGTGTTTGATGCACACATCCAGTGGACATGAAAAGTTTTTTTAAATTTTTAAGTTTATTACTGTCGAAAAAAATCCCCATTCGAACTCCTAGGAAATTGGAATGAAAACGGAGTCATATTTGGCAATTTTATGGCTGATGGGCCCCACTTCAAAAAATTTATAAAACACTAAAAATTACAGTTTGTGCAGGTGATGGAAAAGAGGGTGTTTGGACAATCTAAAGCATATTAAACGGCCCACACTCTTTAATGCTTGAAAGATATGCAATATACCCATATTAAGCATTTAGCGTTTCAGATCATGTCTTTTTTCATATTTTTTTTCTAAAATATGAGTATAAAAAGATTGAATTTTGGTGAATGCATATTGCATTATTTCCTCGGTTTCACGGTTATAACGCGTCTGGATTAATGGGTAATCTCATTTTTTTAAATTTTACTAAAAGTTACATAAAACGGCTTAAGCCATTTACATTTTATATATAAAAGACTGGATTAAAAAAAAAATTTGACTTCCCATAGGTCTTATAAGAGATTGGTAATATCCCACCAGTCCCGCTGTATGAACAAATGCAATATTATTTAAGTCGAACATCTATAAATGGTTAGCGCTGGCCAATAATTGAAAATTGGCACATTGCTTACTGTAATCCAATTGTGGATAGTTACAAAGGTTAATAGCGATTGAGGTCTTAAATTAACACGACATAAAAACCGTATCAAATTAGTATAATTAAACTCCGTTAAAAGGGCATTTTAACGAGATTTCTCAAAAAAATTACAAATTTTTTATATTTTTATTTGCATATTTAGGCTTATTACTCCCGATATCACAGCCGTGATCTAACTACGCTCATAGTCAAAATTTTTACGCAATAAAACGCAGCTTTTTTAATAGCCAATAATAACATATATTAATTAGTAAACGTATATATATGAAAAATGGAATTTGTTGCAACGTGATATTCATTCATTCATTCATTCATTCATTCATTCATATATTTAATAAAGCATTCATTCATTTGCTTAACAAAATATAAAAATAACTAATGACATTGACAGCAACTACAACTGCCCATCAATATTATCATAACCATCAACATTACACTCGTACACCTCCTTCCACGGGCCGTCCGGTAGGCAATTCCGAGGGCACTAATGTCCAGGCCTGTTTGGACAATTTGCGAGAGGAACAAGCAAACTTGCCATACGTTATGACTGACTCCGTAGTTGCTCAATGCAAAGACATCTGGTCCCTTCGGTCACTTATCGAATCGGAAAGTTGTCTCGACACTGTTAGTACCGGTGAGAATGGTCAACTTATTGACCGTCAACTTGTTGATGATTATATTGACCAAGTTCCAATTACAAATGAGAATAGTATGGAAACTAGTCTCGACATGAACTCATCCATGGACATAATAACGACAAATTTGACAGAAGTTGTTAATTCCATGCAAACCTTTTCCAACGGCGGCCATCTTGAAAGTTCAGATGATGAGCGCTATATAAAATTTAACGGCACGCAATGTGATCTGGGGTTAGAGAGGTGTTTTGAAATAGTTCGACCAACTAAAGTGTCTAGTAAATGCTGTCATGAATTGACTCCGGCCGAAGAAGACCGTAATATAACTTCAAGTTCAACTTCTGATGGTCTTTTGGTGCAAAGCCTTTCAAATTATTCCTCTTCGAACACAGAGGTGTCCTTGTAATATTTTTAATTGATAAATATTTGGTGTTATAGATGCTTCAAAATTTTGTTTTTAATATAGGTAAGAATAAAAACGTAATATAATAAAATTAGAATTAACAAAACGACTGTATTAAAAAGAGTCATAGCTAGTTACAATGGTACTCTAAATTTTGATAGTTTTTTCCCCATTCTTATAATTAACTGTAAAAATATTTTTACCGCAAAAAAAATAGAATTAATAAATCTTTTCTGAATATCTCGTAAAAAAAATTATTTAATTTTATTTTAAATTTACACTTTTTACGAGACGAAATATTATAAAAACATAAAATAACACAGATTAACAAATGTCAATATCACAAAAAATAAGTTTTTAAAAACATAAATACATACTTCCACATGGAGGGCCTTATCTCATATACCTGTTTTTCGTAGTTTCTTCCGCCTTACTCCTTAAATCCGTCATTATCGAAAAATGGTCTTTTTGACCGAATCAATAAATTTTGGGATTTCGAGAATATCGTAAAAAAATTAAATCGCTTGTATTTTATATCATCTTAATCGAAATAAATATTAGTATACCAAGCTATTACATTAGCATTTAGATAATACAAAATATTCCGGGTCCAAACTTCCCTCAATATATTATCGGTTTTTAAGATAAATATTATTTGAAGTTTGATGATAACAGTTTAGTTATTGTGAATATGCAAAAAAAATTTTAATTCATATTTGTTTTTTTTTCTTTTTTTGTAATTTTTACATTTTTTTTCAAATTTTTAATGATTTTAACTGACTTACTAAGTTTGACTGGAAAAGCGGTAAAGGTATTTGAAAAATTCTAAATGGTGTTTGATCTCTGTAGTTATATAACTTTTAAAAATTTGTTGATCTGTGTAATCAGTTTATCTTCTTTTTTTTTATTTCGTTTGTACTAATAAATTTTTGTTATATATGTTTGACAAATATTTCATTTTGCAGAGTGGGGCAGATTTCGTATTGTCACCTTCGAGTCGGTTAATTGAATCTAATGACGGCCTAGAAGAAGTGTGTGGCGAAATTGGAATCCAATGTTTCACCGATGCTAATAAAATAGTCCAGATGACCTCGGAAGATTGTTTGAAAAAGGAGTTGGAAAAAAGGGTTGACAGTCCTGATATATTAGTCACAAACGTTTCCGGGTTAATTGAAAATCTTTCGCTAGCACCCTTATCAAATAGTTACAGCAGTGCATTGTTTAACGGTAAATGATTTTACACCGAGTAAGACCTTATGTAACAATTATTTAGTTGATCACGTGTTTGACAGTTAAAAGATTATAACATAGATCGACAAAACATTTGTAAAATCGGTACATTAATAGCCCGATTTTTTCATGTTTTTTTTTCTCAATATTTTTTTGTTTTTATTATTTACTACGTAACTATTTTGCAACTATGATAGATCAAAAACAAGAAATATAAAAGCACTTTAAGAAAAACGCTAATTAAAATGAGGGTCCAACAAATTCTCATGTACCATTAGTCAAAAGCCATGAGAAAACGGATTTTAGATCCTATTATTTTTTATAGTTATTATATGTATAAATATTTAGGCTTCCGCGACTACAGTATCGACCGCAAAACCAATGACATCTTCAACGAATTTACTAAAATAGATCCAAAGCTACGGCGTACAAGACGGAGTCATCCTCACCGTCATCATGGTAGGGCACGCCATCACCTTTCGAAAAGATTTTCAAGCAAACCGCCTTTAGCTTTGGTCGCGGTTAACAGTCGGGCCTCGTCGCTCTCGTCCAACAATAGCATTCCTAGCAACCACTTAAATGAACCAAACTCTCCAGTTATTCAGGTCCGTGGCCAGAGTTTACAACCAGCCGAGGATTCTAGGGCAGATAACAGCGAGAATATTGCTCTTAACCACGATTCGAAAAATGGACCTCCTGACGGCTATGAATTAGCTAGAAATGACATACCCAGCAGAACTTCTAGTTTAAACACCAATAATTGTGGAAGAGATTTAATTCATTTAAACCCACAATCCCAAAACTATTTGGATCAATACCAAGATATAATAATTGATACCTCGAATGCCAATGATAGCGATGCAGGGCAGTTTGACAATGTGCAACGTTTTGCGCCTCAAGACGATGTTGCCGTACCGTCCGTTAAAAAAAACTTTCTCAGCTATTTCCGGCTCAAATGGGGCAAATGCAATCGGGACAGCATTGAGGAAGAGACCGAAGAGGATTTGGAAAAAGAATAAATATAAAATTATATAAAACGAATAATATGACATTCTTCGTTTTTTTTTGGAATACAATTTACCCAACCAAGAATTGTTCTCAATAACGGGACCCTATAACTTCGTGTTAAAAAACTGTAGAAGCCAAGCCTGGTCTGAAATTCATTTTAACCGGGCGCGCCGAGCTTACGGTTGTTGTACAATATTTTGAGCAACTCGAGCTATAATTTTTGAGTTACCCAACAATGGTCAAAAAATTGTAGGACGGACTAGGCAAAAATTTTCGTTAGAGGTAATCGCTAACCAAAATCCGTATAACCAGGTTAAATCTCATACCAAAAAATAGTATTCAACTATATTTCTATTTTTTTAATTTTTCTCACCTATACAAATTGCATAAATATATTGAGGTTTCAAATAAATATATTAATATTTGGTGCTAAGAGTTGCGAAAAGTACAAAAATCATTTGTATTTCATGTGGAATATCTTGAAAATAGACATCTTTAAAAGTTATAGTATTTTTTAACTGTTGAGAGCCGCTAAACACAATGACAGCTATCTTTCAGGCCTGGCCGAAATACATAAAGCCGGCTGGGTGGGGCCGTATAATATAATTTAAAGGTTATTCGGTAGTTTTATCTCATAATTTCCTTATTGTTTGCTAATGTATTTGTGTATCTATCATCTTGGGAATTATATATATATATGAAAAAAATTTCTTTAATCTTTCTTATGTTATTATTGATAATTTTAGTTCAAATAGTTTTCTAAACAACAATATATTCTGATATGTACTTTTAGTTTCGGACCGGTGCATAAATAGGACAGCTCCTAACATTAAAAATCGGTGGGGCAATGTATGGCGGCGGGTCAAAACATAGGTACGCTTTAGGCCATGTTATAAATGGTTTTTTTTTTAAAAATTCAAAACAATGGGATTTCTAATCTATCAATTATTAACGCGTTTTATCAATGGTGCCGAGGCAATATATTGTAAAATGCTTTTTATATAACCATGATTCATGATATACTATTTTTTTTTAAAATGATATTGGAGATGGTTTTGAGCTATCAGTTAGTAAGGGACACGTCAAAGCAGCGAGGTAAGAATAACTATTATTAATAAATATTTGTTGGTTGACCGATGGCACTCTATCGATCGAGCTTGGATGTCCTTATATGGGACAATATATAAAAAGCCTTCTATTTAAAAGCCTGAACCCTTCGGTATACGGTGCGTGCCATAAAACCTTGTTTATCCAGCTTCACGATGATACAAGATCCCCGCAGCATCGAGAAATTGAATATTGGGGTCAATAAAGAAAACAGCTGTCCAGAGCGCTAAATTTGCTACTAGTTTAAATACTTTATACATAACTAATAATTGCCGTAGGCCCCTAAGCATTATATGAAAGGTTGTTGTAGCATACTCATTACAAAGGAAAAATCCAAATAAATTAAAAAATTGGTAGCCCGTTGCCAAATTTCTCACATGCAAAAAAGTTTAACACGAAATAATTAAAGACGGGCTGACGGGTAAAATTTCAATAAGGGTCGTTCAATTTTTTTAAATTTAAATGGTACCACAGCCGATTGTCTATATTGGAGCCCGCAAAGTTCCGTATTTTTTTTTCGGAAGTCAGTAGCAGTGCAACCTTTTAAAAAGGCATCGTTATTAGGTTGAGAGGTATTATAAATTTTTCGCCAAAGATTTGATCACATTTTTCAGTAACGGGACATGCATAATATTGGAGTCACTGCAATTTATAAGGCCTACAAGAACAATACCACGATTGAACCGTCAAAATAGCTTACTCATCACCACCAATCTCTCTAGTGATTTTTTATATTCTTCACCTTTGTTAATTAGAAATGTCACGAAAATACAATCTACCCGTAATCTTTAGCTCATTTCTGCTTGGTTAATCCCGTATATATTATACATATGTTATAATTGCGATAATCTGTTAGTTAATATAATATGTGAAAATCCAATTTATCTAAATTCTCGTTAAATTTTAATTAAAAGACCCCATAATTTTATTTTATGGTATATAGTAATTTATAATTTGAAAAATAAACACAACAAAAGAAAATAGAAGAAATGGGTAACAAAAAATCATAGTTCTCCTTCCATACATACGACCGAAGATTTGTTTTTTTGACGGCAAAATTTTAATTTTATAATATCCGATGACTGTCGTAAACGAAACCAATCCGTTTAACACTTGCATTCACCTGCACCAAATTTATAATTTTAGGCCAGTTTACCTCTACACATATATCGTATTTGGAAGCCTTTTATTCGTATTGGGGATCTCAGGTAGCATGCTTTGAGCCCGTCACCCTAAATTTTAGATCTCTCTAGCCTCTGGTCAAGCCTAATTTTATTACATATTTCGTCAAAAATCAATGAGTGATATAAAATTGTTTTGACAATTAAGAAGAAATAATTCACATCATGCAAACAAAATATTTTCCTAGGTACTTTGGTATTTAAGGTATAAATTAAAAAAAAGTGTATTTGGGCAAATTGACAGATTTTGTGATCTGCAGAATTCCCCAAAAAGTTTTTTTCATATTTGTTTTATCTCAAATAATATAAAAAATTTTTTTAGATCTTACAATAACATTTAGGTGGTTTAGTTGGTACCACAACCTAAATAGGACCCGATATTTTATTAGTTTTAAAATAAAATTAGTTGAAGTTTGAATATTATATTGTAGCTTTTTGAACATAATCAAATATTTTATTTCGTTTTTCTGTTTTTAAATATTTTTTGTTTTGTTAACATGTTTTTGATGTTATTAGCAAAAAAAAGACGGTAAACGAATTTGAAATTCTTTAAAATGGCTGGTCTGGTCTTTAAAGTTAACTCGTTATACTCAAATATTTATTGAGTTATGTTATACCTGGCAGGGCTAAACCAGGCGCCTTGACGGGTTACCGTCACTTTTGACAGGTAAAGGGCAAGGAAGAGTGGGGAGGCTGTGTTTAAGTAGACCCTTGCTGTTTTTGCCAGTGTTGTAACCCCTGTATGCTGTATTACAATGGAGAATGCGGTGTCATTTTAGTTATTGGGGTAATGGCGACACCGCACGATTTCTTAATGTCGGCCCACAACAAATCTACTTCTCCTATCTACCGATTATTAGGTAATTAAGTCATCGCTAAAAAATGCATACAAGCGAGACAAACCGATCTTTGATCAAAATCCATTTTATCATTAATTTGAATTCAGCTCGGATGGCCAGTATCAAACTTTCCTGTTTTACAGGCAGGAATTTACGAGTTCGAATCCGTTCACAGAAATCCATTTTCTTCGGAAAAATAGTCAGTGACCTGCTTAGGCAGTAGTCCATAACTATATGCCTAAAGTGAGAGCCTAGGCTAAAACATAGGTCGCCGGCGTGCGAGCAAATCCTATTTTAACCCGTCGGCAATATTAATTGCTGTGTTTGGGTTAAAAAAGTCAAAGCCCTATGTGGTAATATAGTCTCCAAATGGGGAATGGTATGAGGTAAATTTCAAACACATTGTTTTTCAATAATTTTGACGCATGGTCTTCAATTACGATAATATTTCTTTCTTTATTCTGTAATAATTTGCAACAATTTTAAAGTGATAAAAGAATTAGGAGATATGTTGTGAGTTATTTGACTTAAAAAATTAACTTTATTTACCAGTCAATATCATTTTTAGGAGCTTATAAAAATTGTATTGGCGGTGATTTTGTGGAATGTTAATTAAATGTTAAGGTTAAATGAGTTACCTAACACCCAAAATTTTTTCAATTTGTAAATTTAATTCCTCTATCATAACAACTTTATCGATCAGATAAATTAATAACATATTTTAAATAATGATTAGGCAACATACTAGGGATAATTGTTTCGTCGCCATGGCGTTTAGTCCACCTTCGACTAATTAGATCGGATAACTCTATGAATCCCAACGTGAACGCAAATTACCGAGGTAAATTTTTAAGCTATATGGCTAAAAAATATTTATTTTTTCCATAAATTATGATACTCGGCTTCTATATTTAGTTACCTTTAAATCTCAGCAATCATAATAATTTGGAAAGTTGTATGGCTAGACATAATTTATTTAACCGAGACCTGTGGGGCAAGTAAATGGCTTACCACTTAAATCCCTTAGCGATTTAGAGTCTAAAGAACCCAAAATCTTGCCTAAGCGAGTGCGGTAAAAACATTTTATAAGGTCAAATCAATTCTTTTTTAATTTTCAAATATTATTGTAAGTTGTAAATAAAGACTATTAATGAAGTTGTTTTCACACTATATTTGTGACAAAAAACTTATATCAAAATATTTATAGCTTGCAATTATACACTTCCTGGCAAGTTTATACTTTCGACTGGGCCAAAAAAAAGTTGAGCGTATAAGGTAAAAAACAATTCGAGGGGCCAGACCCGAACATTATGAACCGGTTTGAATAAGTGAGTTAAGTCTGATTTAAAAGATAGATTTGGTTGGCCAGGCCCAGAATTAATATATCAAATGGTTGGGCTGAAAGAATGAGCTTTTAGAATAGACAAAGGCTGACCCATACTAAAGTACATATATGTATCTATTAGAAAAGTCCTCGGGCTTAAGTGGCTCATGCATGAATACAACTTTAGCTTCCGTTGGTCCTCACAAATCTTCACCTCGTCGCCAAGGTTTTAACGTCAACCAATATTTGCTCAAATGGTTTTTCATCGTCAACCTGTTTAACGTGGCGTACGGGCTTCTGGTTAACTTGGTTGAAACTGTTGCTTCACATCGCATACTTAAAGCTTATAAAACCCCACCTTATACCCAATTCACACTAACCAATTTTTGGATTCATTCCTACGCGTGGAATGATTACATGTCAAAGTATTATTTTCCGACCACTAAACCATTTATTACGGCTGGATTCCTGATTTACGTCCTATTTTTCGTGACCCAAATGGTAGCTATCAGGTATCCGTTCAAGTACAGCCAGTATTTTACGCTTCGCAGGGCTCGAATCATGATCGGGTGTGCCGTGTTGTATGCCGTCATTTGGTATTTACCAACTTACTTCTGGTTTTTTGACCCGATACTTATACCAATTTGCCCTAATAACTACTCTCAAAAGCCTGTTGAGGACTTTAATTCCATGTCCATGGGTGAAACGCTATTTGTTAGCAGCGAAATTATGTATGTTTACAGTTTGAATTTAAGGAACGTTACACGGCCTGAGTTTCGGAGTTTGTGGCGTCTCTACCAATTCCTTCGAGAATTATTTACCAAGATCGGACCTTTCTTCATTATCGTGTTTGCAAAATGGATCATGATCGGAAATAATGAGAGTAACCAACTACCTTGTAATGACTTTGAACATAGCCAAAATAGAAATATTCTGCCATGCCATCAACAGAACTCCTTAGTCAATAATAAATATCGTAGGCGTTCAGTCATAAAACCTTCCTATTCCATCAACACTACAAAGATTCTAGATTCGAATTTTGCAAAAGTCAGTTGCGTGAGCTCTTTTCTGCCTTCGATCAACAGCTTAAATCGGTCAATCGTGTCATCTCGATACCGGGAACGAATTCTCGTGGAACGGAAGCAGCACATGAGAACTTTAATGGTACTAAGTATCGAATTCGTGTTTTTCCTATTGCCCGTGTCCGTGATGCAATTCCTTATGGATTACTTACTAAATACGACAAGCCCATATACCCTAATCGTGGCTCATGCCATAACTAACGTATTGGAATACATCTATATAAGCTGCACGTTTTACATCAATTACTCTTTCAACGATATGTACCGGAGTCAAGTAAAAAATCGACTTAGTCCCACCAGCGCGAAATAAAGAAGAATCTATTATTCTTGGGTGTTGAAACGGGTAAATTATTTCAAGAAATTACTTACCTTTAAATTAGGTAAACTATATTAGTTTATATCAATAAAAAAACTTGTATTTATTGAAAATTAAATGTTTATTGAGGATCATACAACTAAATTTACTCATATTCTTATATTAAATAATAGTATTGATTATTTTAATTTATTTTAAAGGTATCTCACTTAAATCTGGAAACAAAACGGCAACAAATATTTATATAAACTACTAAAGAAATTCAACCTGCAATCTTAGGGATATTAAAATTCCGTTTATAAATCAAACTTATTAAGTAAGCTATAAACGCTGAAAATTATATAAAAAAAAAGTCAAAAAAAAACCAAAAAAATTGTATAATAATGTACTAAAACAATTAAATTGTTAAATTCTAACTCTAAATTATATTTTTATTTTAAAAACCAATAACAATATGGGTCATAATTAGGTAGGATTGCAAATATAATATGTAAATGTATATAAGAACTTGAAGTAAAATTTTATTTATCATTATTTGAGATGTAAGTTACAAGATAGTTCATACATGTAAAAATAAGTTTTTGATTTTTATAGGGTTTATCGAGGTCGCAAAATCTGTCATCGTCAAAGAATGTCATTTTTTGTTATGGGCTGATTTAGATAGCCAAATGCGGGAAAACTTGGAAAGGTAAAAACTATATATGAGGTAAAGCCATCATGGGTATATACGTATTGATTCATATTATCATATTTCTTCTGACATATATTTGTCGACCTGTGCATAAACAGGTGATATACCTATGTAGTTACAATCTAAGGCCTAATACTTTTTTTAAATTCACCTTTGACATAAAATAAAATTAAAGTTGCTATGCTTATGAGGCTCTCTTTTCTTGCACCGATTTTTATTGAAAGTCACACTTGCCTTAGGCTATTTCGCTGATAAGTTTATTGAAAGAATAAAGTAAAAAACCTATTTATTCACGAGGTTGACAAGGGGGTGAAATTTAATTGTTTATTGAGCAATGAGACATGTGCAAGAAAAAGATTTATGAAATTAAAATAAATAAATATTCACATATTAAAATCATTAGGTTTCTATAGAATAAAACGAGATTAAAATATTTATTAATGTTCAAATTTATTAGTTATATATAAAAAATTGAGTCTCCCGAGTTATATTAAAGGGGCGGGTCGGCATCAAGCCGAATGGGCTTTTGGATCCATCTTACGATCTCTAAAATCCCTATATGTAGCTAAATACTTTATTAGGCTCTGTAATAAATTTAAAAATTTGCTATATATGTAAAACCGTGAACGAAAAAATATAGTTTGCCTGGATTTGCCACTTCAAGTTTGATAGACTTTTGGTGCAAAGCCTTTTTAAAAAAACTCTTTGTCAAACACAAAGGTTTTCCAGGCACTTTATTATACCAATTTTGTATAGTATTAGCTGCATCTTAATTTCGTTACAATGTAGGCAAGAATATACATATGAAATGATAAAATTAAAACCAATAAAGAACTATATCAGAGCTGGGGAAAAAAACTAAATGGGCTTTTTTTAACAAGTTTTTGAGTTTTTTTTTCCAATTGCCCACAAACTCGTGGGCATGGCAAAAGAAAAGCCCCTTCTACTTAAAAGGGGCATGTTTAAAAAAAGCCCCTTTTCTTAAAAAAAAAACTCCTAGGAGCTTTAAGAATAAATAACCCACCCATCAATATTATACAGAAAAAATCAAAATTTTTCAAAATTATTATAAAGAAAACATAAAATGGGCTTTTAGGGGCTCTTTTTAAGAGCCACTTTTTTTGCCCCTTTTCTTAGTAAGGGCTTTTTTTGGATTCTTATTTTGGCCCTTTATTTGAAGCCCCCTTTCCTTTTTTATGTTTCAGGGGAAAAAATGAGCCAAAGTTTTTTGGCTCATTGTTTTCCTAGCTTTGGACTATATCACTCACACGCCAACAAATTTTTAAGAGTTATGAGCTAACTACGGAGATCAAACCTGCCATCTTAGGGATTTTCAAATTCCTTTACCGTTTCCTAATCAAACTTAGTCAGTCCGCTATAAACATTAAATATTTGCCAAAAAAAACAAAGAAGATTCAAAAACAACTAAATTGAATTTTTTTTTCAAGATATGATAAATATAAGTTAAATGGGATTTCTATATTAAACTTACATTTTTTCTTTTTAGGGTATTCTCGATCTGTAAATTAGGTCATAAAAGGCTATTTTTTCGATAAGGACATATGTAAGGAGCTAAGGCGGGAAAAACTAAGAAAAACAAAAATATATATATGTGAAAAGGCCAGCAGGGGATAAATTTTTTTATAATTTTATATTCACGGTTGTGTCGTTGATATTTGTTGACCTGTGTATTATCAAGGGTCATTGGTTGGATTGCTATATATTTTGATAATCTTTTATCAATAAAAATGTTTTTGCTAGAACATAGAATTAATCATTTTTTTTTAATTTTCTGTAATAGGATACGAATTGTTATGCATAACGTGGAACAAATTTTTTCATTTCGTTTGTATTACATATATTTGTAACGTATTTTTTATATTCAATTTTACAAAGTAGCGCAGATTTCGTATTGTCACCTTCAATTCGATTAATTAAATGACGGAAGAAGAATTGTGTGGCAGAATCAGGATGCAATTGTTTTACTGCTAAGGAAATGGTTCAGAGATTACGGAAGATTGTCTAAAGATGAAATAGAAAAACGGGTTGACAGATCTAAATCCTGATATAATAGTCCCAATCACCTCCAGGTTATTGAGCTTTAGCGCCCTTACCGAATGATTATGGCAGAGGTTTTATTGACGATAAACGATTTTATACTAAGTGAATTCTTATGTGACAGTTACATTGTTTTTCGAGCATGTTTTTAATAATTGAAAGTTAATAGCTTAGGTAGATAAGCCCTTATTTTTCTCAACATTATTTGCCTTTAAAAGTTTTTTATACGTACCGTTTTTGCAACTTCGTTAGATCACAAGTAATTTTACGCAAATTACCGATCAAAAATAAAGTTAGGGTCCCACAAGTTTCCATATATCACTATTGGTCATAGGACATGCGAGAAATTTTTTTTCAAACATTTACAGTTATATGTATAAATATTTAGGCTTCCGCGATTACAGTATCGATCAAACCATTGATATCTTCAACAAATTTTCTAAAATAGATATAAAGCTACGGCGCTTAAGGAGTGTTTATTCCCACAGTCATCACAGTGGTGCATGCCATCAACTATCGAAAATGACAACAGTCGAGACTAGTCGCTCTCGTTTAACAATAGCATTCCTAGCAACCATTTAAATGAATCAAACTGCCCAGTTGAGATCCGTGGCCAAAGTTTACCAGCCAGTCGAGGATTAAATGGTCTTTAAATTTGTGAATATTTGTTTAAACCACAATCCGATTAACGCACCCCTGAATGGTAATGAATTCGCAGACAATAGTAATGCCACCAGGACGTTAACTGTGGGGAAGAACTATTAGTAAACTCACACTTCCGAAAATATTTGAATCAATTGAAAAATGTAATGATTGATACCTACACCACCAGTGACAAGAATCAAAACAATCCAATAATAAACTCTTTGTGCCTCAAGATAATGCCGTCTTACCGTTCGTTTTTTTTTCAGCTATCTCCGGCTCATATGGAGCAAATGGCGTCATCATCTAGGAAGAGACGATTGAAGAGGATTTGGAAAAAGAATAAATTAGAAATAGTAGCACGATTCACCCACATCCAATAATTGTTCTCAACCTAGGGCCCCATAACCGACCTTGGCCGTGCTTATAAAAATGGAAAAAGCTAGGTCGGGTTTGAAGATCAAAATGACTCGGCCTGCCAAGCTGAGTTAATAGTTAAAAAATATTTTTGAGCCGCCAGGGCTAAGATATTTAAATTAACTTTAAAACATTATTCAAGAGCCGACCTGGCTTGCACGGCTAGCAATAATTACTGTTTTAAATTTGTAAAACAAGTCAGATTAAGTCTTATACTGATAAAATAACATTTTAAACTCTTCTATTACAATGATTCTCTTATGCACGAATTGCATAAATAATTCACATTTCAAATAATGGCAATAGAAGTTTTTAGAGAATTATTTGCTTGCATTTTCTGATCTCGTTTTATGTCACTGTAAGAATTGAATGTCATTTTGATGTTAGCTGTTAAGAGTTGCGAAAATTTCAAAATTACTTGCATTTAATAAAGAAAATCTCTGGTGTAATGTTTTAATGTTGGTTAAGGTCGCCCGATTCAGTAACGGCTCACCTATTTTCTAATAATCAGCCCCGGCCGAACTTTAAAGATGCTAGCTGGGTGGGGCTTTAATTAATAAATATTCCAGAACTAGGTTAATTTTAGTTTTGTTAAATATTTTCTGTATCGTTTGCTATATAAATCCCCCGGAAATGATACATGTTTTTGAAAGGTCTATCTTAAATCACCCCTTATATCTTATATAGAAATATTATGGCAGCAGCTTTTATCAGGACAATGCATTTTGAACTGTGCTTCTAGCTTAGGACTGGAAAATATAAATATGAAGGCAGGTCGAATAATGTTTGGCGAAGTGGATGGGGAAGGGTCATAAAATAAGTTTAAAAACCTCAGATATTACACTGTGTCTAGGTATTAAGAAAAGAAGTTTTCATAGATTTTTAGTGGGCGGAGCATTATTGCTATTTCTTTAGCTTCACTGCACCTATTGGTTGTACCTAAATGCTATTTAGGTATTAAAATCCATATATTTTACTGCCTAAGCCCTAGGTAAGTACTAGTCAACTTTGCTATGCTAAGTTCCCTTTCGCATACACAAGTTAACAAATATCAATGTCACAAAAAATAAATTTATGAAAACATAAAAGCATGCTTCCCCATGATAACTTTGTCTCACATAAATTTTCCGTTTTTGTTAATTTACCCCTTTGGCTTCATAAATCCGTTCATAAAAATGGTTTTTTGACCTAATGGACGAATCTTAACATACCCTGCAAAGAAAAAATTTACGAAGCTTTTTTCCTTATATATGGTAACTTATATTCACAAATAATAAGATATAAATTTATCAGTATATCAAGCTCCATCAGCTTTTTAATTATACAAAATAATTCATGTCCAAATTTTAATACGACACGATATATTATCGGGTTTTATTTAAAATATTATTTGAAGTTCGAATTTAACAGTTTAGCTGTTGTGTGCGAATATGCAAAAATACAAATTCAATTTATTTTTTGGATTCTAATCTTTTCTGTCTTTTTGACATTTTTTCTAAAATTTTTAATGTTTGTAGCTGACTAACTAATGACCAGAAAAAACGGTAAACGGATGTAAAAACCCTTAGATAGATTGATCTCTTAACTCATAACTCTCAAAAATTTGTTGACTTTTGATATAAAAAACAGTTGCTCAAGGCTTGAGATATAAAAAAAGCCAGCCTAAAGGATTTTTTTATAAGTTTTTGAGTAAATAGCCCACTTTTAGAGGGCAAAATATCAAAAACATACCACCTTTTTTGCTGCATAAAAAAGGGTTTTTAAGAAAGCTTCACTTTTTGCTAACATATAAAGGATTTTATTTAAAGTACTTGTTGGCTTTTATAGGCATCATTTTTTGTCTTAATAATATCATATCGCTAACCACGAAAACATTTATTAATTGTGGTTCGCTTAAGTCTTGTTTTTTTTTATAGTTAATTTTAATTTTTCATTAGATTAAATAATAAAATACGAGTTTAGCTTAGATAAGGTTTTTTCCCCTATGACATTTTATTTTTTTCGGGGTGTTTTCGTTAAGATTTAACATGAACATTAGCTCCCCCCACCCCCTTTTGCCAAAGAATAGACCCACAATTTTTTCAGCACTGTTGTATTTGACACGCACACATTCATTCAAAAACTTAACACAATAACCGTCTGTCGCACCTAGGCATCACTTTAAAGGTTATTCTCTAATTATTTTAATAAAAAATTTGATGAAAAACATTCTATTAGTTAAAAGATTAGCCTGGATCCAAATTTCTTAAATGCAAAAAATTATTATACGACGAAAATTTTAGGCGTGTATGAATTTAATTGAAAGGTCAAATCATTGGTGCATCTTGTGTAGGAGGTGTGTGCTAATTCAGCCCTTTGCTAACTCTTGTGTAACTATTTAAAAATGCAATAAAATTTAGGCCTATATAAGACAACATACCCAACCCTATCGTTTCTAAGAAATATTTTCTATGTCTCGATTATTCCTTACTTCGCCCTCCTTCTCCATTAAAGAAATCCTGGGCACGCCTCTGGTCTATAATGGAAGACGGACTAACCCCGTGTTTTTATAAAGTTGAAAGAGAGCGCGAATTCTACCTTCTGGGAAAAAAGACATTGTTTTTTTAATTGAAACACGATTGTGGGTATTATAAGTTTTTCGTCTAAATGTTTGTTAAATACCACATTTTTGTCTTTTTAAAAAAAAAGACTGTTACATTGGTGATATTATATTGGATTTATATTGTTAACAAGGTTAAATAACAATCCTGGGAAGTAGCAATTAGACCAAAAATTTTTAAGCTTCTTCAATTCCCGGTGGTTTCTTGTATGCTTAGACCCCCGTTAATTAGTCAAAAAAGCACAATTAATCCGCAATCTTTAAATAATCTCTGCTTGGTCGTTTGAACATCCAATATATTGTATAAAAAGGTTGTGAGTTTGCGGAATTCTATTAATTAAAAAGTATAAAATCAAATTTATACAAAATTAATTTTAATTAAAAAACCGTTAAGTTCATTTCCTTGGATATACGTACCTATTAATTTAAAAGATAAATTCTAAAAAATTCTAAATGAATGAATGAATGAAACGGGTTAATTTTTGCTTCATATACGACCGAAAAGTTAAGTTTTTGACGGCACATATTTAATTATTTTTAAATTCCGATGCCTGTAACCAACGAAACCGCTCAGCTTAACTCCTGCATTCCCCTATATGAAATCTTCAATTTCACGCCTGTTTACCTCTACACATACATCGTATTTGGGAGCCTCTTGTTCGTTTTGGGGATCTCAGGTAATGTTTACTTCAAGACCATCACCTATATTGTCGTTGTAGCTCCTGGATAAGCCTAATTATATTTTTATCAATCAAAAGGGCAACAAAAAGGGGCTCTGTGGGGCAATTAACAACAACAACAAGAAGCTATACTCTGCCGGGTTATTCCCTTTTTTTTAAATAGGTAAATGGAGGCAAAAAATGAAGGAGGGGGCGGTTTTTTATCAGGTATATACGTCTTTTTGGTTTTACCGAATCATAAAGCCTAAATATTATCACGTGGTATCTTTTTAATTGGTTATATGGTAAAGAGCTTATAACCATTGTAGTTATAAAAATTACCGCATTGGAATTCCACTTCTTTTAACCCCTTAATTGAATAAATTAATAAGGCATTTTTAATAGATGCATATAAGCCAGCCAAATCGATATTTAAGCCCGACCCGATTTATATTAGTAAGACGTCTTTAAATATAATATAATAATTTTCTCTTTTACACTTCTGTAATAATTTGCAATAACGTAAGAGAGGCAAGAGATATAGGAATTATAAGAGTTTTCAAACTTAGATAACTATCTTAATTTACCTTTCTTACCCAAATCTGTTAAAAAGAGCCCATAAAATTTATAAAACGTAAAATGGAAATAGTTAAGGCAGTTATTAATAAAAATATACAGGTTAATATGAGTTCTCGTCTTATAGCCAAATTTTTTTTTTCAAATTACATATATAATTTTTGATCAAACAGCTCGATATTCAGATAAATTAATAACACATTTTTAAAAAATAAATGCAAGGGAACATACTCGGAATAATTGTCTCCTCATCGCCATGGCGTTTAATTTATCTTAGACATACCAGATCGGATAATTCCATGAATCCCAATGTGAACGTGAATATGAATAACCGGGGTAAATTTTTACGCTATACTTTGACTAAAAAAGTAAGTTATGCTTCCATATATTTGAATCTTCACATTATCTTAGCAACTTTAGAATGAGGCCTGATATATTTTAGATCTGCAAGCCGGCCCGTTGGTAGCCCATTTACCTGTAAGCAATTAGAGTCCAAAGTTGAAACCCTAAAGCACGTTCGATTAATTATCGCATATAAAATAATTTTAGGCCTGGCAATTACCATTCACATTTTCGCTTTATGGTTAGTTATTGTTTGTGATTTAAAAAATTTTTAACCATACGACAAGGAATACAAATTTGCTGAAGTTTGTCAATATTTTTTTGGCAAAAAACTTTTATCAATAAATATATAGCTTGTAGTTATAATTTTGGGCAATTTTGGCTGAGCCACTGATAAATAAATAAGTTTAGTGTCTAATGTTTAAATATGTCCGGCGGGTTTGAATTCAACAAATCGGTTTTACAATGAGCCAGGTCGAACCTAAAAGCTAGAAACAGCTGGGGGGCTGGCCCAGATATAAAATTACTGGCTAAGCTGTTTGAGGAGAAAATCTATAGGGGTAAGCCAGGGCTAATAAAACTGCCGTTTATAAAAACAACTTCAACACATATATACATGTATTTGAGAAAAGTTCATTGGTTCCAAATGGCTCATGCATTAATTCAACTTTAGCTCCCAGCACTCAGAAATCTTCTCAACGTCGTCAAGGTTTTAACGTCAACCAATATTTGCTCAAATGGTTTTTCATCGTCAGCTTGTTCAACGTGGCGTACGGGCTTCTGGCTAACCTGGTAGAAACCTTGGCTTCACGACGCATACTAAAAGCATATAAAAACCCACCAAATACCCAATTCGAGCTAACCGATTTTTGGATTCATTCCTACGCGTGGAATAATTACATGTCAAAGTACTATTTCCCGACCACTAAACCATTTATTACGGCTGGATTCCTGATTTACGTCCTATTTTTCGTGACCCAAATGGTAGCTATCAGGTATCCGTTCAAGTACAACCACATATTTACGCTTCGCAGGGCTCGAATCATGATCGGGTGTGCCGTGTTATATGCTGTTGTTTGGTACTTGCCAACTTACTACTGGTTTTTTGACCCGATACTTATACCGATATGCCCTTTTGACTATTGCTCAAAGACTACTGAGAACTCTATGGGTGAAACAATATTTTTGAGCCGTAAAATTTTCTATATTTACGGTTTAAGTGTAAGGAACGTTTCACGGCCCGGGTATCGGGGTTTTTGGCGTCTCTACCAACTCCTCCGAGAAATATTTACAAAAATAGGACCTTTCTTCATTCTCGTGCTTGCCAAGCGGATTATGATAGGAAACGAACTTAAAGCACTATCACCTTGTAAGACTTTAGATCAAAGCCGATATCTAAATGTTCTGCCATGCCCTCAAGAAAAATTCACAGTAAGTAATGGATATCACATGCGTACAGCGATGAAATATTCCTATTCCATGTTCGGCACATCACAAATTCCTAATTTAAATATTGGCAAAGTTAGTAGGATAAGCGCAATTTTGCCCTCAACAAACAACCAAAGTCGGTCAACGTCGTTATCTCGGTACCGGGAGCGTATTCTCACCGAACGGAAGCAACACATGAAAACGTTGGTGATACTGAGTATCGAATTCGTATTCCTCTTGTTGCCCATTTCCATAATGCAATTTCTCATGAATTAATTGCTTAACACGGCAAATCCATATACCCTAATCGTAGCTCACGCCATAACAAACGTGTTGGAATACATCTACATAAGCTGTACCTTTTACATCAATTACTCTTTCAACGATATGTACAGGGCCTACGTATGGAAGCGATTTCGTTCCCCTAGCTCGAAATGAAAAAGATTTGAAATTTGATATACAAAAAAGTACTTACCTTTTTATATTACACAGGACAACAATTTTTTGAGAATTATGAGTTAACTACAGAGATCAAACCTGACATCTTAGATAATATTTCCGTTTACCCTTTTTCCTAATCAAACTTATTTAGTCAGTTATAAACATTAAAAATTTTAGAAAAAAGGTCAAAAAACCAAAAAAGATTCAGAAACAAAAATAAATTGAAATTTTATTTTTTCATGTTCACAACAGTTAACCTGTTAAATTCAAACTTCAAATAATATTTTTATTAAAAACCGATAATATATCGCGGTATTCAAGTTTGGACGCGAAATATTTTTTATTATCTTGATGCCGATGTAAGAGCTTGATGTATTAATAAAATTTATTTTTTATTATTTGTAATTAAAAATATAAGTTACAGGGGATTTTTTTATGCAAAAAAGATTTTTAAATTTTTTCTTATTAAGGTATATTTAGGTCTGTGAATTTGGTCAAAAAAGATCATTTTTTGTTATAGACGGGCCTAAAGAGCCAAAGACGGAAACTAAAAACTAAAAATATATATGATATTAGGCTATCATGGGGATGCATTCTTTTGCGTTTTCATAAAATTCACGCTTCTAACATTTATATTTGTTGACCTTTGTTACGAAAACAAGTGCAATTTATTTACTTTTCTAAACTGACTCTCGCAATATTTTGACCATTTTACAACGAATATCATATTTTTAGGGCCTTGTCACTTAAGCATAATGAAGGCAGGTAACATATACATATGTAGTTATCATCTTGGACACCCATATGAATGCATTTTCAAAGTGAAAGTTGCCATGCGTACATTTATTCCTCATTGTCTTATTTAGGCTAATTTGCTCTCGTAATTTTAGTTATTTAACCACAGGGGATAAAGTATAATTGAACATATTTTTACATGTACCCACGAGGTAGTTAGTTTCTCTAATTGAACAATGTAGCATGAGCAAGTAAATAATTCATAAGATTTCCAAAAAATATGTAAAATTTACATATTAAAATTGTTTTGTAGGCTTATAAAATTTTGATTAATTCTACTGTCTTTATACATTCATAAAACAAGGGCGAGAAAAAGGGAGAATCTGCCATTATCATCCTATCAATAGTTCAACAATTTGGCCGGCTCGTCCTCCCTTAGGACTTTTTTGAATGTTTGAACTCTTAACTTAATTCCAATAAATTTTTAGGGCCATCAACCGGATAGTTGGCGGAACCTGTATTATGTATCCTATTCAGTTATTGAGATCATAAAAATGAGGAGCATGTTTTATAGAAATCCCATCTTAGGCTCCCCCCCCCCCCCCTTACCCTAAATTTTTTAATCGCCAATTTAAGTCATTGCTTGAAAGCCCATAAAACCACGGACGGGCCTTGAGATGTGGTCATCTTTTTACATAGATTAATTTGATGAACGGTTTTAAGGACTAATCAAATTTAAAGATAGTAACTACGGTACGCCAATGCCCAACACTACCTAAACGGAATACCGCTAGGCTTTTTGTGATAGGATCTGATGCGCTGACTTTGAGCGTTTTCTTTGTTACTATTTAAATGTTAATTTTTTTTAGGTATCACCGATGATAACAAAAGAATCTATTTGTTAATTCATCTCGCATATCCGTGTAATTATATAAATAACAGTAATTTGAATCTTTAGAATTACGAAAATCCCCAAATAAGCTACAAAATTACGAAAATTTTGTTGTTGTAAATACTTTTAAAATCCGTAATTTCAAATTTCTAAGATTACCTCACCTGTATTAAAAATAACATTATGTCGGACGTTACTTATTTCACCCGGTTTGTCAGATCCCCAAATGCTTCCACATTTGTAAATGAATCAGCACCTTTCGATAGCAAAAAATGTAGCAACCTTTTGGAAATTTCCTATTTCAAATCAATCAATATTTACGCATATATGACAATTGGGACCATAGTTTTTACTTGGAATCATAGGTTTAGAAGTTATCAAATTTATGTATCACGGGTACGATTTATTTGTTAGTGCCCCGGAATTTAGCCAATTTTTAGAAAAAAAATTTCTTTTAAAGAATTTCTTATTAAAAATTATATTTTATGGCAAGATTTTTTTTTCATTTATAACACAGGTCAACAAATATCAATGTCAGAAAGGTGAATTTTATAAAAACATAAAAAAATGCATCCCCAAGATGGCCTAATCTCATATACATTTTTCGTTTTTCTTAGTTTCTTCCGTCCTTGGCTCAATAGATCAGTCTATTACAAAAATTATCCCTTTTTGACCAATTTGATAGATCTAAATATATCCTAAAAATAAAAATCTCTTTTACATATAAAAATCCTATCTAACTTATATTTATAATGAATAATGAGAAATAAATTTTATTAATATATCAAGCTTTTACATGGGCATATAGAAAATACAAAATATCGCGTTCAAACTTAAATACGAAACGAAATATCATAGGTCTTTAATGAAAATATTATTTGAAAATTTATCAGTTTAATTATTGTGAATATGCAAAATATTATTTCAATTAATTTTTGTTTTTGAATCTTCTTTGTTTTTATTGACCTTTTTTCAAAAATTTATAAACCTGACTAAGTTTGATTTAAAAAACGGTAAACGGACTTGATATTTCCTAAGATAGCAGGTTTGATCTCTAGTAAACTCAAAACTCAAGAATGTTGACATAACAAGGGATTAAAATATTTTATATTACACAGGTCAACAAATATCAATGTAGGTAAATGAGAACATACATCTCCATGATCGCCTTATCTCGTATATATATTTCCCAGTTTCCTCTGCCTTGGGGCTCCTTAGATCCTCTCAAAACAAAAATATGGCCTCTTTTGACTAAATTGACAATTTGCGACCTAACAGTAGCGTAATTTTTTTCATATAATAATCCCTTGCAACTTATATTTGTCATATAAAATATGACAAAAAAAGTTTTTTAGTATATCAAGCTTTTACATCAGCATATAGATAACACAAAATATTTCGCATCCAAACTTATATACGACACGATATTATCGGTTTTTAATGAAAATATTATTTGGAATTTGAAATAACAATTTTTTTGTTGTGAATATCCAAAAAAAATTCAATTTATTTTTGTTTATAGATCCTTTTTTTATATCTAAAATTGAATGTGTATAGCAAACCTATTTAGTTCGAAAAAACGTTAAACGGATTACGAAATCTCTTTTGATCTCGGTATTTAGCTCATATCTATCAAAAGCGTTGACCTGTATTATTGTCCATAAGGCGTAACGCTAATTAATAGAATCGCTCTAATGTTAACGTATTGCCTAATTTACATTTATAACTTAACTTTGATAACCTTTGTATTTTGGCAGCTAAGAAAAAGTTTAGACGCAGAGTAAAATTATAAAGAAATTTTGTAACAAGGCTGGGGAAAAGCCCTTTTTTGGGCTGAACTTATTCTTTGAAATAAAGTAAAGGGTTTTGACTTTAATCATAAAAATATTTATAAGATAAAAGTTCTGCTTATATTTTGTACTTTTTTTTATAGTTGATTTTTTATAATGTGTCCAAAAATTTTTTGAACGAACAAAAATTTGAGCTTAGCAAAAAAAATGGTTTTTCAGCTCTTTCTAATAACACATATTTGTCCGCTAGACAATACAAATTTAAAGAAAAACTTTGTTCAAGCTGATATTGTTTTTGTGTGATTTTAAATGAAAAAAAAAATTTATCTTTTTACAGGTAATTCTCTAGGAGCACTTGTTGCCTCGACGATTGAAAGACGTAGTAACAGAATTTTGCATAACCATAGACACGGTTAACTCTTAAATTACTTTTTATTTGACAATTTTTGCTTTTCTATTTTTTATAATATAATTTATTATATATGCACAATATGAGGCATATAGGAAAACATAATTAATAAAACAGAGATTAAGAAACATATTTGATGATATTTTATTCAATGTCCAAGGTGGTATATAAAAGAAAAAAAAATATATTTTTGATACGAAAAGTCCGTAAAATAGATTTTTGAATGACATTGACGATGCTTCTTTTGGTATTTAAATTTTGTCTTTTTTTTGCGTCTACTCCGACCTAAAGTCGATCCGGGGGATGGCGATGGATGGGTATCGTCGCTCATCCGTCGCTTCCGCTGGGCTCGGAAACGAAGATGGACTTGTTGAGGATTTCGACTACTCTCATATGATCATGTTTAAGGATTGTTATTAATTGTAATGTATTCTATAGGAGTAGAGATTTGTTCTCTCTATTTCCCAATCTCGCCATCCCTTTGTTGTTTTCTATTACTTTTCAAACTAAATCTGGTGATAACTGTTTGCCAGGGGGCGACTATTTATGAAATCGACAAATTCTTGATCCGTAAGTAGATTTCTAAAGTTCCTTTTTAAAAAATTGCATGGATCCTTGCACGGATAAATGTTTTAAATGTGCGAAACGTCCACAAGGTATAGTTTAAGGCTTCGCGTAGAAACGTTCCTCCTATTCGGGTTGCAGCATAATGTCTTTTAAGTGTCCCATTCCCGTCGATTAGACCATTTGTTCGGGGTGATATTCCATAAGCTACTTCCTAAACCCCATTCTGACGTATTAAAAACAGTTTGAGTTCTACTGCTTTGCAATCGTTGTTTCGCAACACGGATAGCCTTATTTAGGATTCGACGCGTAAAATATTTTGGTTAAGTTCGACGTTAGAGTTAATGAACGTAGTTATTTGCATGCTTAATTATAATCATTCAATTAGATTTATGATTTTTCACCGAGAGAGGAGAGAGGCAAGGCAATCGGTATGCTTTAATTTACCCTATTCGTATGCGATATCATCATATGTTAAGGCTTCGTACACCCATCAAAAGTACGAGGTATGTAAATGTGAATGATAATATGGAAAAAAGGAGAAAAAAACAAATAAAAAAAAATGAAAAATTAAAATGTGCAAAAGTAAAAAACATGGGTAATTATGTGTAAATACTTTTGTTTTGTCTTTAAATAGAAAACAATTTATAACTTATATTTAATATTTTGCCTATGATCTTAAAATTTCTAGGAAAGTGACTCTTTTAACAACCAGACAATCTTTCTGTCTTCCTTGATCTTAAATAGATATTTTTTAATGATAGTTCAAAAACAAGAGAATAGATTATGTATATAAAATAACCCCATTAAATTTAATTTATTAATCTTGCATTTAAACAGGCAAGATTAATATAATTTTTTTCCTACACATTTTATTGCGCATTAAGCATTTTGAGAAAATGCCTATATAGGTTAATAATCTTTTATTATTGAATTGCTATAAAATTTATTTATATGAGTTTCAACATATTAGGTATTCCGTAATAAATTTTAACTAAGGCTATACGTACGGTATGACAATTTAATCAAATTTAGTATATGTTAAAAAAAAATCATTTAGGATGTTACCTGTTTTTTTTGCGCAAAAAAACAAGTTCATTTTACTCAGCCTGCCTTTAAACAAAAAGTTGCCTAAATTACTTAATGCCTTACAACATTTATGTAGCTAGTTACCAATAAGATTTTAAAGGACGAATTCTTTAATTTAAATTGGCATGTGCAATTCGTTGTTTTTTTTGTATAAATCCAATAGTCACCATATATACTTTATTAAATATTTTAAAATGTTTCTTTCTAAAAATGTAATATAACATTAATGGTTTTTATAACATTAGGTCAATCTGGTGCTAAAAAACAACATCAACATCGATTTAACATCCACCAATATTTGTTAAAATGGTTTTTTTTGGTCAATTTGCTTAACGTGGCATACGGGCTGCTGGTCGAGTTGTTACAAGCCATCGACGCCTACTTAATCGTGCAGGAATATTTTGACCCGAATAGGGTTATGCATTTAGGAGACAATTTCATCGATAAATACCCATGGGTGGTTTTTGTTTCGCGTTACTTTAACCCTACCATCAAACCTCTGATCAATCTTGGGTACCTAATATACGTTCTATTTTTCGCGACTCAGATGGTCGCCTACAAATTCCCTTTTAAATACCGCCAGATATTTACGCGTCCCCGTTTGAGACTCATGATGGTAGGGGCGGCATTGTTCGCTACTTTATGGCACATACCCACGTACTATTGGTTTCAGGATCCCAGTTACATCACGATTTGCCCTCCAAGGCCCGCCGAAGGGCCACGTCAACCCATGAATCCATTAGCGCATCATTTATACGTACCTACTACACGTGTAATCCAACCACGCCTTAGACCGTATTACAGGGCCTTTCAAATTACACGAGAATTATGTACCATGATTGGTCCGTTCCTTTTACTAATGATAGTCAAATGGGTCATTTTAGGTAGATACAGTAAACTAGTTGAACCCATCTTCACGACGGATAATAACGTTACCGAAACAAATACAACCATTAACTCTATCAAATTTACGATTCAGCAAAGACATAAGCACTCCCCCTTGTATACCGTATCAAGTAAACAAGATTGCGATAGTACAGGCGTGTCTGGAGCTACGACAGCTTTGTAAAAATCCCAAAAATCTCGGATTAAGTCGGAAGAAGAACGGAAACAGCATTTAAAAACTATGGCTATCCTTGGATTTGAATTCATTTTCCTTCTCCTGCCCAGCTCGATCGTGCAAGCGATATTTGATTTTTTGATCGTCAAAACATCCTCGCACGTAATCCTGATGATTGCTAACATAACCAATTTGTTGCAATACATTTACATCAGCTGTTCGTTCTACATAACTTACACGTTTAACCCAATATACAGGGAATACGTAAACCAAAAACTGGCCCGTTTGGCGCACAAATAGTTTGTATGACTATGGATTGGATTGTTGGATACAATATTATCTTTTTTTTTGAGAAGGGTTTAGGCAACAGACCCCGCAGTAAATAGATTTAACAATGCGCTTGTAATCTAGATTTAGGCCTAGGCTCGACGGGGTATTTGCGTTGGTAGCCATGTGCATCCAACCACAAACGAGGCTATACAAAATTAAATCAAATTAACGTTTAATTTATATAAAAAGACAAAAATTAACTTTACAAAATAAAAAAATTTCTAAAGAAATAAAAAAATGGGTGTTATATATTATATAATAACAACCTTGTATATAATCATAATCACCAATTTTCTAAAAAAAAAATTAATGAAAAACAAAAATTATGTTTAATTAACATCATAAGTTCCGAAAAATATTTCCCAATTAAAATGGTAGATAAAAAATAAGGTTATAAGTGAAAAAATAAATAAGTTGTATAACGTGGATGTCAAAGACGTCAACATGCAATATTTTCATGTACAAGGATTAAATAAACAACAAGGACAACTATAACAGTCGTGTTAACTCAATGTACCCTAGAATGCGACAACAGTTTTTTTATACTTATGGCTTATATAAAATAATATATGAAGCAAGCAAAAGGTGAATAAACAAAGAAAATTATTTTTTTCAAATAATCTAAATTTAAAATTATAATTATATACAATAGCTTCATGTTATATTTATTATGCAATTATTCTATAAATCTTTGATTATATTTAAGTTTGCCAATGTATGATCATGTTGAAAAATAAAAACCTTAATATATATTTGGGTTTTGATCTTTATATTTTTTGAGAAATTTAATTTATAATTCTGTATTTCTGTTATAAAAGATAAAATCATATAATTAACTTAATTAGTTCGCGTCATAAAATAATTTCTTTTTTTGTTCAAAATTTTATTGTGATTGGATAAAAAAGACATGTTTTTGAAATTTACGATTAATCGTGCTTTCACAGCATCAAATCAATACCGAATAACTTTTTTAACCATCTAAATCGTTAATGAATGTTTTAATATCAATATTCAAAAAGATATATAAAAAAATGGGCTTGTTTAGTTTGAAAGTAAATTAATTAGATAAAGGAACTCAGGTATACTATTAAGCTGCAACATAATAAAACTTATAACACTTTATCCGAAAGGGTTAATTAACATTTCTTAAATTGATTGTTTCCATCTAAAACTGTTTTCCCTATTATCTAAGACACTAGGCTTGAATAAGTAATTGTATAAGAGTTTTTAAGCAGAGCTCCGAAAAGCGTAGATCATTGGGAAAAAAGGCTTTTACCGAGCCTTAAAAGCAGTTTTTAATTATTTGTAAGAGTTGGAGTTCAAAATATTTGGCAAAATTAGCCATATTTTGAACTCAACTCTTTACCATTTTTACCCCCCCCCCCCTTTATTTGATAAAAATTTAAATGAAAAAAAAAATTCCTTTCTCTTGCAACTCACCTCAGAAAAATTCCTAATTGTAAAAATAAATAATACTCAAAAAAATGCATTTTGTTCTTTTCTCCTCAAATGAGCTCAAATGGCTTCTCCGAACAAGCTTAATGAACTTTAAGATTATCACAGGAAACTGCTGCCATTTGGGTATAATTGCTTTTGAGTGTGAATTAATTAAAAACGGCATTTAGTACCCAAGAATACCAAATTAAGGAAATATTGTTTAAAAGTTATTTAATTTGAGCTTGGTTCTTTAAAAACTTATGAAAATATTAATTATTATAATAAAAAAAAATAACAAACATGAGTTTGGCCATATAAAAAATTAAAGTTTTCCAAAAATTGCCCAGAGTACCTCACTCCGACTTATTTGAAAATATCCCATATTGAAAAAAAAGATAAGAGGTTCATCAATACTATCAAAACTCCGTTTTAATAAAAAATTAAAAAATTGAGTTCTTTTTATTAAAATGAGGAATATTCATTTTTTTAAATGAAAATTTTTCATTTAAATATTTTTCACCCCCGTGAAAAAGTGAATTCCCTCATATTCACTTTTTTCTTTCCTCACCATTCACTAGAATTGAGGAATTCACTGCGGCTGAATTCTTTTTTATTAAACACTGCTTAAAAGGATAAGAGAAAAAAACATTAAGTTTAAAAAAATTAGAAAAAATCGCCTTCTTAAAGCAAAAGGGGGGATGGGATGGAGAAGAGTCATATTTTTAAAAATTTTAGTATTAAGCCCACAGTGTAGTACAGGAGAAAGCCCCTATTACAAAAAAATGGTGCATATTAAGAAGGCCCATTTTTAACAAAAAAATCTTATCCCCTTTTGCCCATCTTGTAAATAATGTCATTAAAAGTAATTTAGGGGCTGTCCCATTTCTTTACCCGGCTTGTTTCTAAGTAGACCTCTATTATTTACTCTTGGCTGTGTCTAATAAATTAAAGGCTTCTTGGTAGTATTTACAATCACCAATTTTTAAAAAGCTACCCGCTGTGCATATATGTTAGTGTTGTAATTCTATTGAAAAAAACTATGACAAAAGAAATATCACACCTTTTGAATTTCTCTAATTGTCCTAATTGTTTTGCTATAATAATGAGGAAAATAAAGTGTTGCGTTATCACTCACTCTTTAAACGTGGTACGTTAACAAAAATTTATTAAAATTTTACATTTCCGTTTTCGCTAAATTCTTGAGAAGGATTAAAATTAGTTAAGACCTAAATCTGCCTCGGCTAGCTTTTCAAACTACACTATGATATTCGATTTTTTACGAAAAAAGGAAACCTTCTCTCCCGGAAGAAATATTAACCGGATTAACAGTACCTCGAATGCTTCCACAGCTAGGAATGTCTCAGCACCGATTGATGGCGATGACTGCATTGACCTACTGAAAATCTACTCATTCATGCCGCTCAATATTTACGCTTACATGATGTTTGGAACGATACTTTTTTTACTTGGGATCATTGGTTTGTAAAAAAAAATTTTAGGATGTTTTTTACTTTTTTCCGCTATTTTTTTAAGTTTCTGTGATGAATTTAGTTGTAAACAATAGTTAAAAAAATTTAGGTAATATTAAATATATTGGGCCCATAATCTTTATAAATTATACCAGTGCCGTTGGCCCTTAAGATTAGGCCATGATAGGCCCTTTTTTGGGTAGGGCAGGCTTAACGGGAATTAGCTCTATTTTCTTATCGCAATAGATGGAAAACGATAGCGATACCGACTGGAGATGTCACCATGGCTACGTATCCTCTCTCAGATAATTTAAAAAAAAAATAATACTAAAACATTTGATAAGTTTTAAATCGAAAACATTCTGTTAATTTTACAGTTAATCCAATACCAGAACAAACATATAAATGTTTGAAATTAGTGTTATTAGATTAACAAATGGCATTTTGATTGGGCTATACAGTTTGCCTTTGTTTCCCGAGATGAGATTAGTAGGCCTAGCACAAAACTTAATATATGATTTGACAATATATATGAATGTCATTACCGTGTCCAATAATGAATAGATATAACAATACTAAAATAAATAACTCATGCCAAAAAATTAATATACTTTTTAATCAAGTAATTCCATCACATTGTATTTTTACATTTTGCCAGAAGGTCCTTTCGCACTCAATTTTGCAATTTTTTTAGCATGGCCATATATAAAGGAAGGTCGTTTGTGAAAGCAATAAATTTTCCCATAAAATACAAAAAAAAAAATTTATATTTGTAGGTAATTCGTTAGGGGCGCTTGTTTCGTCAACTATCAATAGGCGTCCGAACCGAATAATGGATAGCGAACATAGTAATTATCATATGTAAATTTGCATGCATACACATATTATTTTCCGTCCTAAAATATATAAGACTTTTCGTGATTTTTTGACAGCTGATGATAGGTCAGGAGAAGATAGGATCTGTATTACTACAACCATACTTCCTTATTTACATTTAAAGGCAGTATATATGTTAAAATTTAGGCGATGTTTTATGATGAAGCACTTTCCAAAATGTAGGTGACGCCTAAACTATTCTGCTTAATTGAGTTGGTGGATCCTGGCTTCAGGGCATTTGCTTACCAATATCATTTACTTTTTATTACAAATTTGAAAAGGGCATTCTCGTGAAAAGCATTGTCCACATAAAGAAAAAAACATTTGAGCCAAGTTGTCATAAAAACTGATTGTAATGTTAGGTAAATAGAATTATTAAACACAAAAAATACATTGGCTATTGGTAAAATTCCGATGACTGATTAGCGCCCACCATAAACTATGTAACTTAATTTATCCTTCTTTTGCTTATAACAATTCTTTCATATTGCTATTAGGTCAACCGGGTGCCAAAGAGTATCAACACCGGCAGTTTAACATTAGCCAATATTTGTTAAAATGGTTTTTTCTCGTCAATCTGGTCAACGTATTTTACGGGTTACTGGTAGAGTTGTTGCAGGCAATCGACGCTAAGTTCGTCGTTCATGATTATTTAGACGTGAACCGAGTTATGAATCTAGAACACAACTTTATAAATAAGTATCCATGGACAGTTTTCGTTTCGCGATTTTTTTACCCCACGTTAAAACCGCTAATTAATCTCGGATACCTAATATATGTCCTTTTTTTCGCAACCCAAATGGTCGCCTACAAATTTCCATTTAAATACAGACATATGTTTACTCGTAACCGTTTAAGATACATGATAACGGGTGCGGCATTATATGCCATTTTGTGGCACATACCTACGTACTATTGGTTCCAGGATCCTATTTTAATTTCAATATGTCCACACGAGCTGGATGGAGAGCCCAACACACTTGTACCTCCAATTGCACATATATACGCTTCCAGCAACCGCGTGATCAAACTTCCCCTGAGACCGTATTACAGAACCTTTCAAATTTTTCGGGAATTTTTTACTATGATTGGTCCGTTCATCTTACTCATGACAGTCAAATTAGTAATCATTGGTAGATATGGGAATGTTCCAGAGCCCATCGCTACTGATACAACAAGAGAGCTACCAAGTTCCAACCTGACTTCCGTCAAAACAGTTTACTTGCCTCGAACACGCCCTAAAAAGCAGCCTTTAAGAGAGTTATTGAAATCTCTCGACAACTCACAATCAATGCAAACGAGTGCGTCAACCACGGCGACAACTTCAAAATTTCCAAGATCACGGGACAAAAAGGCTGAGAAAGAACGGAAACAGCACTTAAAGACCATGGTCATCCTGGGCTTCGAGTTTGTTTTCCTTCTCTTGCCTATGTCAATTCTTCAAGCAATTTTTAATTTTTTGGTTGTTCACACATCTCCGGACATGCTCATGGTCGTGGGTAACATAACCAATCTGTTGCAATACATCTACATCAGTTGCACGTTTTTCATAACTTACGCGTTTAATCCCATATACAGGGAATACGTCAACCAAAAACTGATCCATATAACAAAGCGGAACTGAAACGAAATCGGCTAATAATTATATATTTATTGGTATACACAATTATGAGCTGATTGAAACATACCTACTGTAATGAAATTTTTGTATTTTGTTTCACAGGTAATCAAATTTTGAGACCTATGAGTAAACTTCAAAGAGATCTGCACAGGGACATTCATAGACGTTGAACGTAATCAAACTTTGCAAGACAGCTATCAAAAATTTAAAAAAAAATGTTTAATAACTAAAAGTTTATATAAAAATTATCGAAAAAATAGTATTTAATATTTAAACAGTTAAACGATTTAAACTTATAAACATATTATTTATTATAAAACCGATCGTGCCATAGTGTTTTAGTTTAAAATCTACTGATTTTAATGATTGTTACTTAATTTTGCTTTTTAAATTTGAGTAATCATTAAGGACTTTTATAAATAATGTTTATATAAACAAACATATATGGTAATAAGAAAATTGTATTATTGATATATTATATGCAATAAATTTTTATATTAATGATACAATTATGTAATGAATTTATATAATAAAAATGGTTATATTCAAGTACACAACAAATATTAATATAATATGCTTTTATATTAATGCTACATATTTTAAATGTAATTTAATTTTATTTTAATTGGGATTTTAGTTGGGGGGGGGGGGGCGGGGGGGGATATGCACAAAAAATTTTAAATTTGAGTGGGGATATGGCATGCTTGGGGGGGGGGGGGGGGTCATGCCCAAACCCCCCTCCCCCCTCTCCTACGCCAATGGTGTAAAATATTTTAATTTTTTTTGCTTATTATTTTGCTTTCCCTAAAAAAATTAGCGTCGGGTTAAATTAATGCTTAATAAAATAAAATAACACAATGGATTAATGTTAAATCGGGCTATGTAAAAAGAAATTGTTTTTTTTTTAAATTTTTTTCACTATCCGTGGCCTATGCCACGAACTGATATATGCAATTTTGAACGCGCCCTAATTTAGAGGAATATTAATAAATCTCGTTTAGCAATTTTAGAGAATAAATTTTGTTTTTGTTTTATTGTTTTTGCCTTATAGTTTTTATTGTTTTTTTGCCACCTAAAAAAAATTGTGTCAGGAATTATAATTATTGATGTTGTATGTATAAAATTAAATTAAAATACCGAACAAATCGAATTTTCTTTTAAAGTTTTTAGCTCGGTTTTTCCAGCACTGCTTCTGAAATAGAGTGTTTGTTTAAGAAGCATGTCATTATACGAATCGCATAAATATAATAAATAATAGCATTTATTAGTAAAAAAATTTATGACATGAATATCTATACTTGGTTGGCAAATTTTGAATGTACAGTGATGCCCCCCCCCCCACCTACATCTACACCCCTTCTTTTTTGCCGACTTGGCTAAACAAGCCTAAGCCTTAAAAAAATGTCGAAAGAAAAATGATATATTTATAGTTTAATATATTTGCATACTACTTGTACGTTTCCTTTATTCCCTAATTAAACGTTATAAAGGTTTTAAAGGCGAACTCGATCAACCCATATGCCAATATCCATAAAAAACTGTTAACTAAAAATTTACCTTTAAAAATTTTAAAATCTTCAGCAATTTTGCAATTTTATGAATTAACATGAACCGGATGGAGAACCATTAAGATATCGAGCTTTGCTTTGAAGCAAAAATTACAGACTTAAATGAAGATCTGGAAAAACACTTATATAAAAGAAGTTATTCGGAGAAGGAGTTGACAATTTGTTCATATATATAGGCATCTAATATGTCTATTAAAAATTTAACATTGTAATGGATCCAGCCTTATATGCCATCACGTATTTTTTTTTCCTTAAAACTCCAAAAATTTGCTGTACTTAAGTGGGACTTGTTAAATTTCTTGGAAAAAAGTTGAGCCCGAAATATTTCTCTTGCTCAAAAAATGAATTTTTATTTTAACAATATAGCGGCCAGCATCTATTTGTCTCACATTTTTAATTATTTCCTTTTAGGAGTCGTCATTTTTTTGTTAGATGGTATAATTCTCCGACCAAACTACTGTTCTACAAATAGGAAGAGTTATAATTAGAGTTTCGCAAAATCTAATTATATTTCTATTAATTAATACAAACTAAATATGGTAGATGAGCAATATCTACCTGGTACAAAGTCTATTTAATTTTTAACTGTTTTTTGCTTTAAAAATTATGGGGAATTTGAAATATAATGGTACCGATAACATATTTTCAAGTTTTGACTCGAACAACAATTTCACCATCAAATGTACCTCTTTAATGGACATTTTTAACTATTCGCCATCCTACATCTACCTATATATACCTGCCGGAACGATTTTATTCATTTTGGGAATCATAGGTTAATGCACACAAATTATCCAAGTTTTTGTTGTCAATAAATAGATATTTTATTGTATTAAATTTATTTGTAAAAATTTTCATTTATTTAAATATATACTATAATGACAAAAATTTAAAATCTTAATTTATCCAAAAGGTTGTTATTTGAATTTTCCAGTCAATCTGCATATAAATAAACTAGCAAGCAACGCCTAAAAAATATGTAAATTGTTTGGTATTAGGCCCATTTCTGTAATAAACCCTGAGTGCCAAATGAGAAATTTTTAACGTGTGTGTCACAAAACCCAAAACCTTTATAGCTTCGTAGATTTAAAGCCATGGATTCTTAATACTACAGAATAACCACTGCGCTTAAATTTGCTTAATAAACAAAATATAACAACAAATAAATTGTAGTTTTGGTAGAACAAATATTCATATATAAAAAGATTATAAATATATGTTTACCCTAAATACGCGGTTTAGGGAAGCAAATTAAATTATTAATATTAATCTAGTATACAAACCATAATAATTTCTATAACTAAAAATATATTCAAAGTTGTGGTTCTTCCAGTTTTTATTATTGGCTTATGGTTTTTATTAATCAATTTAACCTCTAAACAAAATTAATTTTTAATCAAATCTAGTATTATTTAATACATATATTATAAAAAAAAAGGTAGAAAAATTTGCTAAAGAATTTTTTATGTTCATGAAATATTTTATTTAAATATGCTCGGCCTCATATGGACTTCACTGTGTCCTCATTGGTTTTAAACAAAAAAAAAAGGAATTTTGGTCAGGCACAGTCTTCAAGTACTTATAAATTATCGGATTCATTTTGTCTGGTGCTGTCTAGTGACCTCAGGGCATTAACACCGAATTTAAGTTTTAAATGTCACCATTACCTAAAGCTTAAATGGTTTAGCCTCAAATTAATTAAGTAAGAATGCGCATCACATTATACAATAATGACATAAAATGTTTTATACTTTTTAATCGAAGGCAACACTCTAGGAGCCATCGTTGCGTCTACAATCCACAAAGGATCGAGAAAACATATGTCTAGCCTAAATATTTCTAAAGGAATTGAAACTATACGTAAACCAAATTCTCATTTTATTTGCAATATTGTAAAAAAACAGGACAGTTGTACAAATTTAAGACCTATGAGCTAATTTCAAAGGCCAGACATGCCAAAGATTTTCAAATCTATTTACCGTGCTTTTTATTAAAAACTTGTAAGCCAGCTATAATCATAAAATTTTTTTTAATAAAACAGAAAAATATCAAAAATAGATATTTTATTTTTAAAACAGCTAAATTTTTAAATTCAAGCTTCAGGTAATATTTACATTAAAGTTCAATAAAATATATTGTGTCATATTTACATTTGGGTGCCAAATAATTTGGATAACTTAAATGTTAACGAAAAGGCTTGCTCTACTTAAAAATTATATTTGAAATAAAAAATAGAAGTTAAAAGTGATTTTAATACGCAAAATAATTTTTAGACTTTTGGTTTAGATACTTAAAATTATTTAAAATTGGTATTTGACCTTTTTTATCGGTATATAGCTATAGCCGAAGTCTAATTTCGGAAAGAGTATTATATATATAAGATAGGGCCATTAGGATTATTCAACCAAGAATTTGCTTTTTCCATAGAATAATTTTTTTCGGCCTGCATTTCAGTGGTGAGTACTTATGAGTTGTCATAAGAAGTTATGTGTGCGTTTTTTTAGTATATAATTTCACAACAAAAATCGATTGTTTGAGATAACGTAAATTTTTGAGCCCCGGCCGTCACTCACTTTCACAAGCCTTTGATTTCAATAAGTATAGAATTTAAAATAGGCTAAACGAAGCAACTTAAGTATAAAAAAACGAATTAAGGCCGATATTGTTTTTTTCCGGATATACTTGTTAATGGAAAAAATACATACTAAATTCTTTATGGTATACTTTGTATACCATATTTATTTTTAAATAATAACGCACAAATTATTAAGCATATTAAAGCATATGAAAATCAAATATAGGCTCGACATATGTCAGCCTCCAGTCTACCATTACAAAAAGGTGACTTACCTTAATAAAACACTCTATTATATATTAGAAGTTGAGCAAAGCATATCAGATGTTGGTATTACGCGTTCGAAATCGTTCAACACTAACCAATACTTGCTCAAATGGTTTTTCCTGACCAATCTCTGGGGTGTAGCCTACGGGCTGCTTATAACCCTCGTGGATGCTTATAACGGATACCTCGTGGTTCGGGCTTATAAAAACCCGCTAAGATCAAACACTTTAAACCGTTTTTTCGTAACTACCGAAAGGTGGACCATGTTTATGACTCGAGTCTATTACCCGACCTCAAAACCTTTCATTACCTTCGGTTACCTCATATACGTTCTCTTCTTCATATCTCAAATGGTAGCTTACAAATACCCTTTCAAGTATCGCCAGGTCTTTACGCTCAATCGCTTGAGACTGATTATAATTGCGGCTTTCGCCTATTCATTACTCTGGTATGTTCCAACCTATTTTTTGTACAAAGCACCAATCTACGCTCCCGTGTGCCCCTGGGAATCGAAATCAAGAAGGCCCATTGCGCATATTTACTTCGAAGACGTGCCCTTTAATATGAGTAAGAGATTACGTCCGTATTGGAGGGTTTACCAAGTCCTGCGTGAATTGTTCACCATGATTGGCCCGTTCGTCATCCTCATGATAGGAAAATCGATCGTGCTAAAAAAATTTACTAGAGTTGATATACACCGAAAATTGATTCGTCTCAATGTTAGCGCAAGTTCGGTTATGCCAATCATAATCGGGAAATCTTCCCCTTGCGTCAGCAACGAAGCTCGAGTTTACGGCTTATCCACCGGAAGTGTTTCAAATAATTTTACACAATCACTTCCATCAAAAAATCAATCTACCCAAAATCTGAAAAGACAAAAGAAGCTGGAGAGGGTTCAGAGAGAAAGACTTCAACACCTAAAAACCATGATCGTTTTAGGTGTCGTGTTTGTCGGTCTGCTCCTTCCAGTTTCTTTGATCGAATTTGTTGTCGAAATCACGTACGGCAACAAAGACAATGCTCAGGCCCTTATCCTTGCTTACGGGATAGGAAACTTACTAGAGTACATTTACATAAGTTGCACCTTCTACATCAATTACGCTTTCAATTCTAACTACAGGGGCTATGCAAACGACAGGCTTTCGTTTTTCTGTAAAGGCAAATGATTGCTATATTCTTTTGTAAAATGATCGTTTTATATTAATAAACATATTTTATGGTAATCAAAAAAAAATTGTTTATATTAGATAGATTTTTTATGGTAAATCTAATAACGCTCTTCTATTTTTTTTTCGAAGGAGATGGATTTAATCATATTTACTTATTGATTTACAGGCAAACAGACCTGGGAAAAAAGAAATAAGTTTATTTATATTTTTTAAGTTTTTCCCCAAATGTCCGTGAGATAGACATGGCAAAAGAGAAAACCCCTTTCCAGTCATAATAAAAGGGGCATATTTTCTAATTTCCAGAAAGAAATAGGAGCTTTAGGAAAAAAACTTACCCGGCATTTTTTTACCATTGAATTAAATTTTTTTATTCAAATATAGTTTGCTTTTTATATTACGAATTGTAATGTAATCTTAATTACGAGGATTGCGTTTTAATATTATTGGTTTAATACCATATTTTGCACAAATATGAAAAATGATTTTAAGTTCAGTGCGGTTGTAAATGATAATTTCTAGTATATATGCTGGAATTATCCAATTACATATTGAATATTGACACTTAAAACTCTTACAAATTTTGTTCCGAAATAAATTTGTTATTTTTATTAATACTAAAAATTAACCGATCAAATCCGTCTCTATGTTATACAAAACTTTTTATTAACCAAAAGGTTTAAAGAATATAACAAAAAATTTCATATATTCTGTAAAAATTACCGGACAGGGCTGAATGGACTGAAATTAAAGTCGAAATTCGCCCACTTGGCCCAGTTAACAACAGCTTGCCCATAAAGAACTGAGCTTGGCCTTGCCTAATAAATCCGGTCTGGCCGAGTTTTAATTTGGCACAATTTTATTTTTTAACAAGAAAAAATGATATATTCTGTTTTTTTAATGTTTTTATACCACTGTCGTATATTTATATTTGGGCCGGGCCTAAAATTAAAAGCCTGGAGTGGGCCGCAGGCCGCTATATCCTGGTTTAAATTTTAGAAGGGACCTTGGCATAAGAAAAAGGCAGCATTTATTAATGACCTGATTAGAGCAACACTTACGGGGTTTTTTTTTGCCTTTCTTTTGCCTAGGCTAATTTTCAAATTCTTGTATTAGTTCCTTATTTGTAGATCTCTTTATTTTTTTCAAATTTTGGGAAGAAAAATAGGGCCAAAGTTTTATTGCTCACTGTTTTCTCAGCACTGCGGGCAAACTATACTTAACTGTTTTAGCATTTTTAATCGTTTTAATAAGTTTATTGTGACCGTTTTTTAAAAAAAATCTGAATTGAAAAAAATTTAGCATGGATGAACGTTAAAATAATTTGTTTAAAATATTAAAGCCTTTATTAAATGAACAGACTATAATAATAATTTGAAAATTGAAAAACAAAACTTTAGTTAATTAGAAAAATTAATATACAAAAATAATTTAAAAAGTAAAAGAAAAATTTAACTATGTCAGTTGAGGAAAAACTTTAGATTGTAGGACATTCCGTTAAAAAAAAGTTTTATTATTTAAAATTTAAAACTTGAGCATCAATAACCATTATTCCAACAATTTTCTAATATTATCAATAAATAATTTTTAATATCAAATTAATAGTTTGTTTTTTTTTACAAAAATTTTTATTTAAAAAACTTTTAAAAAACGATTTGACGTGTGTCTGCACATTAGATAATATGAATTATACATTAAATTATGCAGTATGTGCAAAAAACAAAAAGCAACGTACCATTTTATTTGGCCACGTTTTATTTTTGTAAAATTTTCAAAAATTATAAAAATTTAAATTATTTTTTTAAAAATTTTTTTCCTAAAATTTTTTATTTTGTAAAAAGTAATCCATGAATACACAGGTCAACAAATATCCATGTCAGAAACGAGATTTTTATGAAAACTTAAAAGAATGCATTCTCATGGCAGCCATATTTTTCGTTTTTCTTAGTTTCTTCCGTCTTTATAAACATAAACATTTGGTTTCGAGGTTTCCCTCATACCTTTCCCCATTCAGGGGGCGCCATACCCATTTGGGCTTTGACTCATTTAACCCGAGGAAAGCAATTAATATTGCCCACGGGTTAAATAGTAAGATTTGCTCGCACGCCGGCGACCTAGGTTTTTAGCCTAGGCTCTTACTTTAGGCATATCGCTTAAGGCCTACTGCCTAAGCAGGCCACTCAGCAGCTTTAAGTGGTTACACATGTATACTATTTTTCCGAAGAAAAAAGCTTCCTGCGCACGGATTCGAACTCTCAACTCCTGCTTGTAAGACAGGAAGGTTTGCCACTAAGCTTTTGAGCTTGACTCCTTAGATTGGTCAATAACGAAAAATGGACCATTTTGACCAAATTGACAGATCTAAATATACCCTAAAAAGAAATAATTAAAAAATCTTTTCTGCATATAAAAATTATTTGTAATTTATATTTATAATTACAAATAATGATAATTAAATTTATATATTAAGCTCTTATCGGCATTTATACAAAATATTTCGCGTCTAAACTTAAATACATATATAACCCGTTTTTAATGACAATATTGTTTGAAGTTTAAATTTAACAGTTCAACTAATGTAAATTTTTTGTTTTTGAATCTTTTTTGTTTTTTGACCTTTTTTTTTTATAAAATTTTCATTGTTTATACCTGACTAACTAAGTTTAATTAGGAAAAACGGTAAACGAATTTGATATTCCCTAGGATGGCAAGGTTGATCTCTGTATTTAACTAATAACTCTCAAAAAATTGTTGGCCTGTGATATAAAACATTTTTAAAAACAAAATACGTTTAAAATACTACAATGTCGCTTCTTTCATAAAAATCACACAATCTAAGCAACAATGTGAAACACCTAAAATTTATTCTGAATGCATTACAAATAAAGTTATAGTGATTACGGTAGGTTAATGGCTTAGTAGGAGATACGGTCCTTGATTAACTCATTAAGTGGGGTGTTTGGGAAACGGGAAAATGAATTACTATTTGGTCGATAATGATATTTGATTTATTAATTTTAAAGGGATAGAAGCATTAAGGCAATTGTTCCCGTTGGGATTATGTATACGGGGAAGGAAAATCAAACTAGAAAAATATTGTCGTGATGAGCGTTGCAATTGTTTATATACCCATGTTTAGGCCTAAAGAACCTTATATACATATATTTTATAGATTTTTTTTAAATTACTTGGTTACCGTAAGTCGCCTATAATGACAAACCACATTGCAACAGTTTTTTTATTGTTTGGGTAAAAGGACATAATCAATATTTAAAAGCTGCACGCAAATATATGAAAGATCATTACTGTAGCTTGTTAAAAAAATATATAAAAAGGAAAAATTATCTATAAAATTTAGGAGTAAATGAATATACTAAAAAATTCTGCAAGAAAAAAAAATAATGTTTTTAAATAATAACGAATAAGGAAATTAATTTTGTGGAGGAAGGACCAATGTGTTTATAATAATTCTGTTTAATTAAAAATTTTCCTAATTCTAATTTCCGTAAATAATTTTTTGTTTTTCCAAAACAGAAAATCTAAAATTATTTAGCATCATAATCTTCGTGTAGGAATTGCTATCATTATTGATTCAAGAATATCTAAAATCCAATTTTTTTACCAAAAACTTATTAAGGTCATATTTTTAGTATAAATATGTTCATAAATGCGACAACTGTCTTACCTAATAAACGCATGATTCCATTATCTGCAACTGTGCCAAAATACCATCAAAAATGTGAAAATCTCAATGAAATTTTTACCTTTTCGCATCTCGAAATGTACCTTTATTTGTCAGCAGGAGCCATTTTCTTCTTTCTTGGACTCCTAGGTATGTTTTTTTATGCAAAATTATCGACAAATTTAAATTTTGGATTTGAGATAATGCCCGTACCCTTTTTTAATCTTTGTTACACCTTCTTTCAATCCCGTAGGACGATCTTTTTTTAATTCAATGGACAAAAATTTCGCTATTAATCTAAAAAAACCTTTTATTTAATTTCCACTCTTGTAAGGATTAGCTACATTTGAGGTATACAATAATTTACTTATGGTTTGAATTATGCCGTTAAAATGACTCTTACTCACTTTGCCATTTAATAACACAGGTCAACAAATGTCAATGACAGAAAAGTGAATTTAATGAAAATATAAAAGAATATGTACCCATGATGGCCTTATCTTATATATATATTGCGTTTTTCTTAATTTCGTCCGGCTTCGGCTCCTTACATCCGTCCATACCAAAAAAAATTGACCAAATTGACAGATCAATAATACTCTTAAAAGTAATAATATAAGAATATTATATAAAATTTGTAAACCGATATTTATCATATTTAGTATAAAAGCTCTTACATCAACATGTAGATATACAAAACATTTCGCCTATAAACTTAAATACGACACGATATATTATCGTTTTAATAAAAGTCTCATTAAGTTTACGTATAACAGTTTAGCTTTTTTTAATTTAAAAAAAAAATTTTTGGATTATTTTGTTTTTTGGTAATCTAAAATTTTCATTGTTAAAGCTGACTAACTAAGTTTGATTAGAAAACTGTAAACGGATTTAAAAATCCCTAAGATGGGTTTGATCTCGGTAGTTAACCCATAACTCTCTATTTGTTGACATGTGTTATCTAATTGACCATACATATATTAAAAAATTAGAAAAATTATTATAGCAAATAGGTTGTTGTTATTGTTAGCCCCGGTTCTTTGGACGTGAGGAGTTGGATGTAAAATTGAGCTTGAGTGCTGCAAGGGTTGGATTGAGCCAAAGATCCATGGGGGAGATAGGTGGCCCACGGTTTGGGCATATCAGCCAGTGTTCAATATTATCAGCTGAAGATTTGCAGTCATTGCAAATATTATTCAGAGAAGGGTCGATGCGAGCTCAGAAGTTTGCCAGTAATTGGCAATGTCCAGAGTGAAGTTGAGCTAGTTGGCAGCGAATTTTACGAAAAAGGTTTTAGAAGAGGAAACGGGAGGGGGTCGGCCGTTTAAAACTATGTTAATTGGGTAGGTCAATGGCAGTGTTAACTGCAGAGGTGTGAATGGTTTATATTAGCGTTTTAATAGGTATGTTTTTATTGAAGAAAGGTTTTATTTGATTAATGCAATGAGAGTGGAGTGTTCCTTTCATTTTCCTGGCTGGCGTAGGGTGGTGAGTGAGATAGCAAATAGGTGATTCTACCCTGCGATACCTACATGATATATTACCTTTAGAACCAAAAATTGGATTTTTAACCAAGTCTAATGTTTCTTTCAACGAGTGAATATTCAAAAAAAAAATAGAAATAATTAAGAATAAAGATATAAGACCTTCCGAACATACCTAATTTTACTTATTTACAAAAGTATAATTGTCCACAATCCCTTCAACAAGAATTCTTGTTTAAATAATTTTTTGATGATTAGATGCAAAAATTTACCATATGTTTTAAATTTAATTTAGGAAACACGCTTGGAGCTCTAGTCTCTACAGACCTTACTAGGCCTAAAGTAAAAAGTGGTTGGGTTAAAGGAGTTTCAAGTAAATAAATTTCATTACTTATTCTAGATTACCTTAATAAAGCCCCCTGAATCTATTGCCAAGCTGTATTTTATTTAATTTTTTTTATAGTTTTTGTTAAGTTAGGGGTTGGAAAAGTTTGCTCATATGATCTCCCAAAGCTAATCTACGATTGGATTGGGATTCTGATCATTAAATACACAAGTAATTTTCACAAAAATAACAGATTTAATATTCTTGAAAATTAATTGACGCATTCAGTGTTATGAGAGTACCGGCTAAACAACTATATCATCATTGTCTATTTTTCCTTGAGACAGCCACATGCATTAAGGCTTTGAAACTTTATATTTTGAGAACCGTTAGTGGGGCCATGGATATAACCCGTTCGAGATAAACGAATCTATAGTTAACAACGGCAAATAATTCAATATTTTGTCGTTATTTCAAAAAACTTAAATAATATCACCGTGTAGCCCAGATTTCATAGTTTATAGGAATCTAATGGTTATTTTCGTTTTTTACTAGGAAAGCATGGATTTTCGAATTCAAACATAAAAAATAAAATCTTTTATTTTTGTCTCATTTTTTGGCATAAAGTTGGAATATAAAAAAATAAAAAATTTATTTTTTATGTTTATTAATTTACGTTTGTTTTTTACTTCTGGACTTACATTAATACAAGAAAACTTTTGTAGATTCTTTTGTTTAAGTTTTGAGATGAAAATAATAATTAAAAAAATTATTTAGGTCTTTTATATATTTATTTGTCGGGCGGCTCTTTTAGGTATTCATTAACAAAATTGTTTTTGCAAAAATATGCCTATAAAACAGAGTTGGGGAAAGTGTGAGACAATGAGAAAAAACTCTCTTTCGAGCCAAATTAAAAGGGAGAAAAAAGACGCCTTATCTTAAAGGGGAAAATTCTCCAAAATAATATAAAATAAAAAAACATTCACAAAATCGTTCTTTTATTTATATTGTTTGCATCAAAATTCATAAAACTGAACAATAAAAAATCAGCTTGGTGAGGGATTAACGGGGAAAAAGTAAAAATGTATTAATAAAGTTAAGGCTGTGCGTAAGTTTACTCTTGAAAGAGACGGCATACCCGCCAGGGCATAGCCCCTTTTAACCCTGTCGGGTACTAGGCAATCACTTAACCTAGACCAAGAGCTAAAGAATTTTTGGCCAGCTTTAATATTGAAAATTGGATCAGTCAATTTTTTAAAGTAGTTACTTAGTCTTACATTTTTTTTAACATTGAGAATGTTTTAAAACATTTGTCATAAAAGGATGAACATTGTTTTCTTTGATAAGCGTTTTTCCCATTATCCTTAAGAAGATCTATATTTGTTTATTGCTTTAACCTAATAAAAGGAAGATAACTTTAAAATTTGTATTTCTTTTTAAACAGGTGGAAGCGAAAGCATGTATTCTGCAATTACAAACAATAATAGGCGCCATTGTGGTTTAAACGTCAACAAATACCTGCTAAAATGGTTTTTCCTGATAAATCTATTCAACGTAGCCTATGGGTTATTAATCCAGCTAATGAATAGTTCGGACGCTTTTCGGGTTTTGATGGCCTATAAGGATTCGACCAGATCAAACTCCATATCAACTATGTTTCGAAATAGGTTTACCTGGATCAATTTTACATCACGGTGGCTTTTTCCAACCCTTAAACCATTCATAGTTTTAGGATTTCTCATTTACGTGATGTTTTTCGTTTCTCAGCTGATGGCTCACAAATTTCCTCTCAAGTATACTAACATATTCACACTAAAAAACTTAAGATGTATGATATCGGCCGCATCTATATACGCCATACTCTGGTATATTCCGTCGTATTATTGGTACCAGCAACCAATTCTTACGCCAATATGCCCTTACTTATCAACCTTTAACAATACCGGGCAAGGTCAACAACCCCTTGCCAAAATATACATACCCATGCTTCGCGTAGTTCGAAGCAATATACGGCCCCTTTGGAGAGCCTATCAAGCTTTGAGAGAAATTTTTACCAAGATTGGTCCTTTTCTCATTATAATGTTCGTTAAATGGGTTGTCATCTCCAAATTTCCGAGCGCATACTTAGACGGAAGCCGAGAGCCAAATCTTATCGAATCTAGCGGAACATATTCTGTGATTGAAGGTGTCACTATTCAAAATATAGTAAACTACACCTTAACATCAACCGCAAAAAATTCCTCGATCCAAAATCGCTCGTCTAATACCGCCTCCGCATTCAAGATATCGAGTTCCAGCGAACGTAGGAAGCAGGTGAAAAGGAAGGAACGTAAACAACACGTAAGGACTATGGTTATCCTCGGGGTCGAATTTGTGGTCCTTCTCTTGCCCGTTTCTTGCATTCAAATTGTGACGGATATTCTTATGGAAAGGGTTGATACGCGTTTCCTCGTTATAGCTTACAACGTAGGCAATATCCTGGAATATATTTATATAAGTTGCACCTTTTTCATAAACTACGCCTTTAATCCGATCTATCGAGACTATGCTAACCAGCAATTAAAATGTCTCTGCAGATGCCAATAAATCAGCGGCGTTCTCTCTCTAAACATTACATATATGTGCTAATATGATACCAATTTATCACTCTAGTTCTTCTCGTAACCCTTAACATGATAGCGTTATCGAACTAGGAATATAATGTCCGGTCAGAATCTAAGATGATCAATTTGGTTTCCTCGCATATATATCAAATAGCTGCTATTTCCATGTCGCTAGCAATTTCTATTGATTCACCAAAATGCAAATGAAAAATTGTCAACTATATCTCAGTCTAATATTTGATGTAAAAAGGTTTACCAAGCAAACCCCGCCTAAACCAATTACAACGGATTCACAACTTATATAAAAATCTAAAATAGGAATTGTGATATGGAGAAGACATTTTAATTACAAGGGAAAATAGTTTTATCTTCGACGGAGGTTTTAACGATATATTTAAAATATTATGACTATGTTCTTACTAACAACCAAAGGTTTGCCAAAAAATGTTTAACAAAAACATCTCCCTAAAATCAAAGGATGAAAAGATTGGATTATAGTAAAAGAAAATATAAGTGAGAAGGAGGCTTTAACACACCAAAAAACATAATTTCAGGAGGTCGTCTCCCGCGGTTGAGCACTAATTCCTATTTAGGGTCTCATCTAATATCTATTTCTGTGATATATATTTTAGAAAATTATGTCACGATTATTATAATATTTTTTATACTAATAAATTGGGTATCTTAATACACATAAATGGTGAAACAAAAATTACAGTCATTTTCCTCGACCTTAAAATCAAAAGTGGCTGGGGGGTGTATTTTCTGGCTTTAAGTGCTGGGCTCACTTATCTTTACAATAAAAAAAACACTCAACCCTACTACCAACTTCCAACGAATGGGGAAATAAACAACAACATAAAAAAACTCAAAAGGATTCTCTTGTTTATATTAAAAACCACTTACTTTTACAAATCAATAAATAATATTGGTTACCGCTATATTACTAGTAGTAAAAGTTTTAATTCATCTGATTAAAAATGATATTCAATTTACCAATATGTAGGATAAAAAACTGAATTTTCCAATATATTTTTTTTAGAAAAAAAACTTATCGCTTATGAGTTTCCTCTAGACCTTTTTCCTCCTTTTGGGGGACGGCTCACCCCTTTAGAGCTTCGCCTCTATTAACTATACAACCTAAGAATTATATGATGATTTTACAACCGGTAACCTAGTGCTTTAGGTCTATCTAGGCTCTTAAAAAAGTTATACGATTCGATCCATTTAACTACTAACAAAGCTCAAAGCTGCTTTAATTAAGTCTTTAACAAAACGAGGCTATGCGTTCGTGATCATCCGATCAAGCTTGGTAATATGACAATAGATGTTTTAGGGCTTTAATAAATTAGATCCATGCTGTCAACTTGTTGTTCCATTTATTTTACGCAAATTACAAGAAGATTATCAGGTAATGAAATCTATAACAAAAAATTTGTAAGCTAAGTTCAACGTTATTTTAGCGAAAAAGCAACTTAGCTTATGTCTACAATTATTGCAATAAATGCTTAAATATCGCTAAAATAATTTCAGCTAAAAATATAAAATTTATTACACAGTTCAACAAATTTTTGAGAATTATGAGCCAACTACTACCGAGATCAAACGCCATCTTAGGAATTTTCAAATCCGTCTACCTTTTCCTTCTGATAAAGCTTTTTCAGCTATATACATTAAAATTTTTAAAAATATCGAGAAAAAAAAATTATTTAAAAACAAATTTTTTTTTGCGTATTCAAAACAGCTGAACTGTTAAACTTAAACTTATTAATTTTAATATAAACGATAATATATCGTGTCGAATTTAAGTTTGGGCGCAAAATATATGTTGATGTAAGCAGGGCTGGGAAAAAAATGGGCTTTTTTTAACAAGTTTCAAGATTTTTTCTCCACAAATGCCCACAATTTCGTGGATATGGCAAAAAAAGCCCCCTTTCTTACTTAAAGAAAAGGGGCATATCAAAAATAGCCCCTTTTTTTCAAAAGACTTCCTATTAGTTTTAAGAAAAAATAACCTACCCTTCATTATTATAAAAAAAAATTAAAATTTTTTGAAGTTATTATGAAGAAAAAAATGGGCTTATTGGGGCTCTTCTTAAAAGCCTTTTTGGGGGGTTTTTTGCCCCTTTCCATAGTGAGGGCCATTTTTGAATTGTCAATTTGACCCTTTATTTGTAGCCCTTTGTTACTTAAAGTTTTGAATGAAAAAATGAGCCAGAGTTTGTTGGCTCATTGTTTACCCAAAAACTGATGTAAGAGCTTTAACGAATTTATTTTTTATTGTTTGAGCTGATAAATATAAGTTACAAATAACAATTTGATATAAAAGTTATTTAAAAGGAAAAATAAATTTATTTAATAAAATAAAAATATATAAGTGTGTTTAAGCCGTAATAAAGGCCATTATATAGTGTTTGTAACGGTTAACATCTTCGAACTCTTTTTCCATTTGAATTCCAAAGGTTTGGTCAATTCGTCCATTTAAATTAGTTTAGTTCAAAATGTTCAACTCAAAATATGGGATTTTGACGGTTGTCAAAATATAAGGTGTTGGTGATAGTCAAAATAGATTTATTCTAATTTCTCTGATTAACACGTCCGTTTTTTTTTGCTCCATTATTAAAGTTTGATTGAGATTAAGCTGTGTGGCCTTGAGGTCGACGTGAATGGCAGTATTGAAATGATCGGAAGATTAATTATTGGATATTGAAAGGTTATCAGTCACCAGCTATCGTTTAATGCAAATGAGGTATTGTTAGCCGAAAAGAGGCAGATTTTGGTCATATTTTAATAGTTTCTTTTAAATACTTATGCGGGTGCTGGCGTCAGCATAAAGCGCGCAATTAGCAACCTCGCTGTCCTCAATATGGTCGCAAGCGTTATCATATAGGATTCTGCTGTCCTTAATATGGTCGCAATGGGCGTTATCATATAGGGCTCTGCTGTCCATATGGTCGCGATGGGCGTTATCATATCGGGCTCGTTCTACAAGTCTCATGCGAAAATTATCTTTAAATGTCATTTTTAGCAACTGCTAACTCTTTCGTAAATAGACGGAACTAGGGCCACTGTGGTGAGCCTCGAATTAATTATTATGTGTAGTGAATAATTACGCTTAGGAAGGATCGTCGTCATTATTTATTATCACATGGAATGCATAGAGTTTTACATATCGTTTGAGATTGGTTCAGGAAGAATTAACGTAAACAACCTGTTGATCAGAAAATTTAAATATATCCTAGCGATGATGCAGGCTACTCAGAAATTTTTTATTATTTTAATCGTTTGTACTTATGTTCTGGGGGGGGGGGGGGGGGGGGGGGCATTATCTTATGCAAAAATTCGTTAATCATTAATGCTAGCAAACCATTGTGGTGGGAGTATCGAATCACATACATTGTAGTGAATACGTACACTTAGTGAAAAACATCGTCATCATTGATAAAAATATTAAATTGAGTTTTACATAACGTTGTGAATAGTTTAGTTGACAAAGAATTAACATCTTGCATCGAATTTTATTTACATGGTTGTAACGGTGAATATTTTGTTTGTTGAGCGTTTCTCAGGGGTGGCCAAGTTTAAGGGCTGCGTGGGTTGTGTCTGACGCCTCCGACAAGGTGTTTTCTGACACCAGTATTTAAAAGGAAAAATAAATTTATTTAATAAAATAAAAGTATATGTGTGTTTAAGCCGTAATAAAGGCCATTATATAGTGTTTGTAGCGGTTAACATCTTCGAATTCTTTTTCCATTTGAATTCCAAAGGTTTGGTCACGTCCATTTAAATTAGTTTAGTTCAAAATGTTTAACTCAAAATATGGGATTTTGACGGTTGTCAAAATATGAGGTTTTGGTGATAGTCAAAATAGATTTATTCTAATTTCTCAGATTAACAAAAGTATATTTAAAATAGTAAAAAAAAGCACATATCACTCTTCCAATCTAAAAGTGCCATTTTTGACATTTAATGGTATATTTTGATGTAAGAAAGGAAAATTATTTGTTTGGTAGAAAAACGGAAATAGTTTGATAAATTTTCCTGATAGTAATACGGATCTATAATTACTCGTAACACAGGTCAACATATTTTTGAGATTTAAGCTAGCTACTGATATCAAACCTGCCATCTTAGGGATTTTTAAATCCGTTTACCGTTTTTCGAATTAAACTAAGGTAGTCAGCTATAAACATTGATAATTTTAGAAAAAATATTAAAAAAGCAAAAAGGAATAGAAATAAATTAAATTTTGTTTTGCATATTCACAACAGCTAAACTGTTAAATTTAAACTGCAAATCAATTATTAAATCAATAATTAATCGTCTCGCATTTATGTTTGGACGCGAAATTTTCTGTATTATGTAAATCTTAACGTATGAGCTTGATATAATGAAATTTTATTTCTAATTATTTAAGATATAAAATATAATTACATGATATTTTCATATAAAATAAAATTCCTCAATTTCTTTTTTAGGGAATTTTCGAGGTCCCAAAATTTGTTAAAGAGGCAATTCCTTATGGAAGAATTAAAGGAGCCAAAGGCGGATTAATTTAAGAAAAACAAGAATTATATACGAGATTAGGCCAGCATGGGGGTGCAATACATAAAATTCATTTACCTGACATTAATATTAGTCGACCTGTGTAATCAAATAAAAGATTTTTCTTGAAAGGACACGAGCATTGGTTTTACAATTTAGAAAAATTATTCTTGACGCGGTCAAACGAAATATTCCCGTCGGTTGTCATAAATCTTACAATCCCTGTCTTTTGTCTACAGTCACCTCTCTATTCAAAGAGAGCGACTTTATTCGTTCAACTAACCCTAATTCATTTAAGTTATCGGATCTTAATCTCAAAATAAATGAAATGATTGATCTCAATAAACGTAACAAATGGACCGAATTTATTTAAAGCTTTAATCATCGTAATACATCTCATCTTCTTTGGAAGACACTCAAATCGCTATCAGGCACTGGTAAAAAACCTAGCAATTGCTCTATAAATTTCAACAACATCGCAAAAACGCAAGAAAGTTCCATTGCAAATGGTTTCAACAAACTTTTTACTTCGTTTAATACTCACAAAACTAATCCTACAAACCGTATAATAAATCGTAAAATTAAAAATTTTAGCCTCATAGACACGCCTTATTTTTCAGCTTCCTCCGTCGCCGAAGCCATTAATAAAGCTAAACCGTCTAAAGCTTTTGGCCCTGACAATCTGAATTCACTTTACCTCAAACATCTAGGTCCCTATGGTATTAAATTTTAAACTAGTTTTTTTAACATTTCCATTAGGAAATCAGACATTCCCTCTATTTGGAAATTGTCAAGCATTATTCCGATACTTAAACCTAATAAACCTGCAAACATATCCTCGTCTTTTAGGCCCATATCCTTGCTATCCCCAGCAGTTAAGATTTTAGTGTCATATTTTACCGTTCATTAAAAAACACCTAGCTCCTTCACAGCATCAACACGGTTTTCGGACCAAATAAAATTTCCACGGCAATTGCAGATGGCTTTAACCAAAAAAAACCTGCCCACAGAACTATCCTCGTTTCCTAAGACCTGACCCGCGCTTTCGATACTGTTAATCATAACACTCTATCGAATTTATTTTATAATTCTTCATTACCACCTAATATAATTCGTTGGCTCTCCAACTATATTCATGGGCGTCAGGCTTATAACTTTGTATTAAATCCAAAACTCGGATTGTTCTCGAAGGTGTCCCCCAAGGCTCCGTTCTATCGCCGGCTTTATTTAATGCTTATATCAGTCATATTCCTCAACAACCGACCAACATTAACGTTACCTCCTATGCTGATGACTTAACAATTTTTACAAGTGGCCCTAATATTGAACTCCTTACAAGTTCTTTAAACAACTATTTAAATACCCTGTCGGTGTTTTTCTCCGTTGCCTAAACATTTGACCTTCAAAATCCTCGGTAACCTTATTTACTCCCCACACCCATCAAGTCATTTTTCATCCCAAAATCTCAATTAATAACTTCATTCTTCCTCTTGCCAAGTATCCTAAAATTCTTGGCGTTACCTTTGACCCTTTATTCACCTATGACTAACAAGCATGCTAACTCAATATCCGAAAAAATTGACAGGAGGAACAACTTACTTAAAGCCATATCCGATTCAACTTGGGGTCAAAATACGGAAACATTAACAATAACTTTTAAAGCATTATCTATGTCAATCTTAAAACTACGCTGCTCCGGTTTGGATTCCTAACATATCATCCTCAAATCTTGCAAAATTACAACACTCCCAAAATTCCGCCCTTCGCACCATCACGGGCTGCCACAACCTCTCTTCAATAGAACATTTACACCAAGAGACAATGATACTACCAGTACAAGCCCATTCTCAGATGCTAGCAGACCAATATCTTGCGTCTTGCTTTCCTGACCATCCCTGTCACAACCTCCCTCACCACCCTACGCCAGCCAGGAAAATGAAAGAAACACTCCACTCTCATTGTATTAATCAAATAAACCCTTTCTTAAATCAAAACATATCTATTAAAACGCTAATAGAAACCATTCACACCTCTGCAGTCAACACTGCCATTGCCACCTACTTAACTTAGTTTTAAACGGCCGATTCCCTCCCGTTTCCTCTTCTGAAACCTTTTTATCCTTTAAAATCGGCTGCCAACTAGCTTAACTTCGCTATGGATATTGCCAATTACTGGCAAACTTCAGAGCACGCATCGACCCTTCTCTGAATAATGTTTGCAATGACTGCAAATCTTCAGCTGATAATATTAAACACTCATATGCCCAAACCTTGGGCCACCTATCTCCCCCATAGATCTTTGGCTCAATCCAGCCCTTGCAGCACTCAAGCTCAATTTTGCATCCAACTTCTCACGTCCAAAGAACCGGGGCTAACAACAACAACATCTACCCAGCCCCCATCTCCATCTTCAAAAAATTCTAACTTAGCCTCAGAACTATTAAGTAACAAATAGTTAATATTTATTATAGTATAAACACAATGACAATAATCTAATTGTCCCAATTTTCCAAAAAAAAAAAGGTTATAGAAGACTCTAAAATACATTGCACGCCATAAAGGTATCAATGATTTAGTGAAAAATTAAACAAAGGACCACTACAAAAAAATTCCATTATTATAAACAATATTTAGTCAAATGTGGTAAACAATAAAAAATTTATTTGGTCTATACCTAAGAAAGATTTGTAATTTTGACAACAAAATAATAATTTTTTTCTTTCTCATTTCTGAAATTCTCACCGATGCATCATCCCTTATCAAATTTTGACCGATTCGCGAGCATTGTGTCATCGTCAGACAACCACGACTGTAAAGATTTATTACGGATATTTTCTTTCCATAAAATTGATATCTACCTATATTTATGGGCCGGAACCTTCCTCTTCTTCATAGGACTCATAGGTAATTACATTCTCTTTTATACATGAGATATTAGTATGCCTACCTGAGTTTTAAATCATGATAAAATCACATTTGATAGATGGCGCTCATACATAGTATATAATAAATAAAAAAAGAATTCTTTATTTTTAGCACTAACCTAACTATGCTTGCATGCTTGATCTTTTAAACAAAACGTGAATAATTATACTATGATTATAGATTTGCTGGCATGCAAAACCTTCTCTTTATAAATATAAAATCTTTTATTAAGTAATACACTTCAAATCTTTGTTAATTACCCAATTATCTTCGCCAGCTGATTCCACAATCTTCTGTTTAGTTTGGCCCGGCTTTATAATTTTCACATAAGAAGGTAAAATAAAAATAAAAAATATGATTTTATAGTAAAAAATAGCGTCTAATGTGTTTATAAAAAATAAAGATATTTTTTTGCCCTACTTGTAATCTCTTTTTTTACCCAACCTAAAAATAAATTTGGGGGCGGGAGAGCCTACAAAATAAAACATTTTTATTGTTTAATTCTTCTACCTACGGTCATGTCTTTTTCATTATCAATTTAAAAAAAGTGCAAACATGAATCATGGTTACATTAGGCTTTGCCTATTTATTATCTTTGCGCCAATGAAAAAACGCAAAAGATGCGTTTTGATAGATAGGCTCATTGTTTTAAATTTTACAAAAAATAGACGATATAAACAAGGCACGGTCTATATTGATGATATTTAAGTAAATATCCATCCCTACCCTACTAACTTAACTTCCATTAAAACTACCTTATTTGATTTGCGGTTTATATTCCCATAGAGAGCTTAAATAATAATGTTTTTTTAGAAATTAAATTTTATCTAATTTAAACAATCCGCTACTCAAAAACTTGCAAAAAAAGTGTAAATTTAATTTTTATTCATTTGGTATAGGAAACACGCTCGGTGCATTAGCCTCCTCCAACCTCCGCGGACTGAATATCAAAATTGGTATGGTCAACAAAGGAATAACAAGTAAAATTTTTTTTCTGCCAAGTTATAAAATTAGACATTAATACATATAAAAACAATAAAACAAATATAGGGGTATAAATATGAAAAAGAGACTACAACTTTTATTGCATTTTTATTTAAAACCAGGGCTCCCATTGCTCATTTTGTACGCATTTTAAGACTTAAAATGAAATATTAAATCTTAAAGAGTTATATCAAATAATTTGTTCTTACACCTGTTTCTATAACAAATATACCATTTTTTTATTATAAAACTTACACCTATGGCCATGCCCTATTTAATTTATAATTTTTAAAAAAAATTATAAAAACACATAATTTTTACCAAAAAGCATCCCCTTAATTTATTAAATCATCCTGCATGTTAATATTTATATTAAACGTACAATAAAAATTCTCTTAATATGAATTTTTGTATATAAAAAATTGAATTTAATTCTTAAAATAGTCAAGTTTATAAGGAATCCTATAAATTATTATCAAATCATTTTTAACATAATATTTTAAAAATTTGAAGAATTTATAAAAAACATTAAATATAATCACTCAAGGGACTAACTGTTTTTTAAACACATATAGTCGTGTTTAATTCTTTAAGTTTGGGGTTATAAAAAAACTCATAACCGAAATTTGATATTTGAACTTGTAACTTTTTAATTAGTATATAAGTAGTCGTTATATGGATTGAATAATAAAATCCACATAATGATGCACAAACTACAGGTGAAAGTGAAATTTATACCGCAAAGTCATTTGAACGTAGGCGTGATGGACATCTAAATGTGAATCAATATTTGCTTAAATGGTTTTTCCTGGTAAATTTGTTCAACGTGGCCTACGGATTACTAGTTCAAATGCTGGATAGCACGGACGCCTTTCGAGTTGTGAAAGCGTATAAGGATCCGGCTAGAGCTAGTAATATATCAACTATGTTTCGAAATAGGTCAAATTGGATCAATTTTACGTCCCGTTGGTTTTTTCCAACGCTTAAACCCATGATCAATCTTGGATTTTTAATTTACGTTTTGTTTTTCGCATCTCAACTCGTGGCCCATAAGCTCCCGTTCAAATATTTTAGGATATTTACCCGTCGAAACTTGAGATTTATGATAGCCGGTGCAGCTATATACTCCATCCTATGGTACCTTCCATCATATTTTTGGTACCAGCAACCAATGCTCGTTCCAATATGCCCTTACTCACCTTCATTCAATACGACTGGCCACTTGAAAGGCCAACCTGTCGCCAATATATACGTACCCGTACTCCGCGTAGTTCGAAGCAATTTACGACCACTTTGGAGAGTGTATCAGATCCTCCGTGAAATTTTTACCAAGATTGGCCCCTTTTTAATTATCATAATCGTTAAATGGGGCATCATATCAAAACTTCAGGAGGAAAACTTGCAGAGGTCTAGCCAAGAATCAGGTGTTCAATTTGTTAGCGGTATATACTCGGTGATGGATGATCCCAACTCCGTAGCTAACAACGACACAGTACCGATATCAGCTACAATCAGTTTGAGCTCCAAGGCACGAAGAAGACAGGCCAAACAGATGGAACGCAATCAGCATGTCAAAACGATGGCCATACTTGGAGTGGAGTTTGTAGTGTTGCTCTTACCCATTTCGTGCATGCAATTTTTGACGGACATTCTTATAGTGAGCGTGGATCCGGACCTCATTATTATAGTTTACGATGTGACGAATATTCTGGAATATATCTACATAAGTTGCACGTTTTTCATAAATTACGCGTTTAACCCAATCTATCGAGACTATACGAACCAACGATTGGCATCGCTTTGCAAGTGATGCCCCCAATAAATGCATATTTACTGAATTGCCAAACAACCGTCCTACCTCAAATCTCCTATTAATTACTAGTTTTGTAAGTAATCTCTGCCTCACGCACAAAAGTTGGTTGGAAAAATAAATAATTGTCTCTATACCCTATTTATTTCTTCAGATAAAATATCTTAACCACACGGACAATTATATTTCGAGCCCACACTCAGGTTAACTCACCTTCTTACAATCAAAGCTGCATAAATACAAAACTAAAATTTTTGCTTGACTGCCAGAAAACATTGTCTAATTTTGCAAAAGTTTCTATAAAATTATATGTTACATGGAATATATTTTTTTTAATAATAAATAGTTTATATATGTTGTATGTTATCAAGCGATTCAGATCAATAGCATATTACTCATAAAATGATTTGGCCACGCTTCCATGCATTGTGTTTTAACTAATTAGAGCAAAAAAATTTGTTTTGTGACTGATTCGATCTTTTAATAAAATCAAAACAATGCGCAGATAGTGATTTAAATAATCTGTTACCATGAACCATGCGATCTTATATATTTTTTAGAAAGAAATTAAATGTTAAGAATGCAAATGGATGTAAGGTAAATATCTAATATAAACATAATTAATTTTTAATTAAATTTTAGCTCCTTAAAATTCTAAATGCTTGGCCAAGCCAGAAAAAATGAATTTAAACAAAAAAATTTGTAAGCTTCTTTGTTATTTTTGTACCTTTGGTGTTTAAAGGCAAAATTTCGTTCATGTCTTCTCTCAATTTTTTTTTATATATTTGTTCCATTTATACAGATCAGAAAATCTTGAGAGCTATGTGCCTATAAAAATTAAACCTGCCATGTCAGGGAATTTTAAATCATTTTACCGTTTTTTCTAATTGAACATCGTCAGCTATAAACATTGAAAATTTTAGAAAAAAAAGGTCAAAAAAAACTATAAAAAATAAATTTAAGTTTTTTCCATATTCACAACAGTTATACTGTTAAATTTGAATTTCAAATAATATTTCATTAAAAACCGATAATTTAACGCATCGTATTTAAATTTGGAGGCTAGATATTTGGTATTATTTAAATGCTAATGTAGGAGCTTGATATACTAAAAATTTTTTTTTCATTATTTAAGATGATAATAAGTTTCAAGGAAAGTTTATATGAAATACAGATTAATAAATTTTTATCCTTAGGGTATTCTTGGTGTCGCAAAATCTGGAAAAAAAAATACTTTTTGATATAAAATGATTTTAGAAGCCGAAGGCGGAAGAAACCTAAACAGAAAACGGAAAATATATATGAGATGAAAACATGAGGATGTATGCTTTTATGTTTCCATAAATTATTTTTTCTGACATTTAAAATTTGTTGACCTGTGTTATATATAAATCACCAACAAATTCGTTATATATTTATTATACTAGGCTGAGGGGGTTTACTTATTTAGGTTTTGGAACTTTCGTTGAAAATTTTTTTGGGGTTTGTTTAAAAGAATGAAAATACAGTTTAAAATTGCAGACCTTATCTTGTTTTTTTACCTATTTATGTCCGTTATATTTCTTAGATAATATTTTTTTTGTGAGGAGCATTAAAATTGCTATGCGGCGACTTTCATAACCCCTAGGGTCAATAGGATTAAGCGCGTTTCTCCGCCAATACCACAATATCCATCGAAATGACGCAGCACTCTCCAGAATATTATAGCATGCAGGCTTTTCAACACTAGCAAAAGCCGAAGGCCAGAGTCATTCACCCGCTAAAACAATGCCCCCCTTGCCCTACATCTCTTGAAAGAGACGGCATACTCGTCAGGGCATAGCCCTTTTTAGCCCTGTCGGGTACTAGGCAATCACTTAACCTAGACCAAGAGCTCGGCCAGCAAAATGATAATATTTAACTATATTTAAAATTTGAGACTGATCAGACAGCCCTAAAATATCAGTAAACAAAATATTATCACATTTATCTGAAGACATATATTCATGCAAGTATAGGCGTTTTAAATTTATGCAAAGCAGAGCAGTGGAGAAAGAAATGAACAAGTAGGTCAACAACTACTGATTTACAAAACGGACAGTTGAAGTCACTGAACTTTTATATTCATATAATTTTATTGAAACATATATAAACAATAAAACCATTTTTCTTATTTTTGCTATAACGGTCTATACTCATATCTGCAATTAATAAATTATGTCGTTTTCCTAAAATTTGGTAAAAAAAAATTTTTATCTAGAACAACACTTTTGTTTTTCCGCCAAAAAAATTTTTAGGAAATCTTACGGGACCTTTTGGAAAATCAAAAGTTAAGTAAATAAGTTATATCATCACACTCACTAAATATCGCAATCAACAATATGTCATTGTAAGAAAATATTAAAGGGAGCTCAAAATTTACCTGGCAACATTATAAGCTAGAGCATATAAAGTCACGGTCCCTGTAAACAAAGTATAAATGTCTTAATGAGGGGAGATAAGTCTACGAAAAAAAATGCAATGACTAAGCCAATTGTCCTAATTTTCCAATTAAAGATGGTTAGAGGAATGGTAGTACATCCACATGGCACGCAATAAAGGTATCAATAAGAATTTAGCGAAATTAAACAAAAGACAGCAATAATACAAAAAATGATCCAATCATTATGAGGTCCCGTTAATACGTTTATATCGTTAAAAACTGTTGTGTTTAGGTCGGGCCACAACCCAAAGCCAATTATCACGGCGTTATTTACACGAAATTAAGAACTCTTTTTCCCAGGCTTGATTTTCCAAGTTAGCCAATGAAACAAGATTCAAAAGATTTGGACGTATTTACTCGCGCCTTCGCATCATCTGAATACCGGTGTAGAAATTTGCTGCGGATATTTTCGTTTTATGAAATCGACATTTACCTTTACGTATGGGCAGGAACCATTTTATTCTTCCTCGGACTGATTGGTTTAATGAAAACATATTGCAGATATTAATGTTTATATAAAAAAAATTTTTTAAGAAATTATGTAAGTGGTTTTTGTCTTTTCTAAGTTTTTTTAGAACACAAGCTACACAGGCCGACAATAAGAAGTTTTGAACACTGCCTTGTGTCAAATTCATATTCAATTCTTCGTTGTAGTTTCTTTGGTCAAAGATAGATTCTGCTCCGTCCATATCTAATAAAGGTTTTTTTGTCACGATTGACAGATATTGCGATATCGAGAATACCCTATATAGATAAATTTCACGTTTTTGTATATAAAAATTACTAAAACTCTCAGCCTAAAGACATGTAATGGTTTAATTAAAATATTATTTGAATTTTATATTTAACAGATTGGCTGTTGTGAATATACAATTTTTTCAACCTCTCTAAGATTTTTTAATATTTTTTAATCTTTTATGTTTATTAGCTGATTTAAGTTTGATTAGAAAAAACGTTAAAAGGATTTGAAATTCTAAAAATAGCAGAACAGCTCATATCTCTAAAAATTTGTTGGCCTGTGATATATACAATATTACATTTTTTTAATTTAGGGCACGTGCAAAGTTAGTTTTTTATTTTCGTAAAATTTTTAAAATTTTGAAAAAAAAAATTTTGTAATAAAACGCAAATTTTTAAAAAGTCGCCAAATTTGGTTTATGCACATAAAATGCTATTTCTGAAATAAAAAGTTTTCAAAAAAAATTTGAAAAAAATAAAATTATCAAAATTTTGCAAAATAAAAACTCACTTTGCATGTACCCTTACTAAAAACTGTATACTTTGAATAATTTATATTTGATTCATTATATTGTGTCTTTGAAATGAGTTTAAAGCAAACTTTTTAGAGGCTAGATTAATTTTCATTTATATTAGGAAATACTCTTGGGGCGTTGGTTGCTTCCAACCTCCGGGGACGAAATGTTAAGATTGGTCTAGTCAGAGGATTTTCAAGTATAAAAAGTTCTGTGTTAAATATGTGACATAAATGCTCGTTATAAATATATAAAAATAAGGTGCTTTTAACCGTAACAAACAAATATTTATCACTGAAGTGTAGTTTTTTTTATGCTGAAAAAGTGTGGGCAAAAGAAAAAAAATGGCCTAAAAAAGGGAAAATAGTAATTAAAAATTTAAACCCCCTCCCCCCCCCCCCCCCCAAATAAGTTATGGCCCCAACAGCCTTTTTTAGTTTTTTATTCTTTATAATCAAGGGTAAAATTTTAGATTAGGCCTTGCCAAAAAAAAATATGTTTAAAAACTAACAGTTAGAAAGCTTGTATAATTTAGCTATCCAAGGGTTGTTTGTATTGAATATAATGATGCCACAAAATGCATATAT
>CM060243.1:46366119-46430048 GCA_030555515.1 Acutogordius australiensis | reverse complement strand
AGTCAGCATACCGTAACATCCAATGGCCATAAGGGTGGTGCCCGATTGAACGTGAATCAATACCTACTCAAATGGTTTTTCCTCATAAATTTATTCAACGTGGCCTATGGGTTGCTCATTCAGTTGATAGATAGCACGGATGCCATGCGAGTCGTAAAGGCCTACAAAGATCCCGTACGGGCAAGCTCCATATCTCACATGTTTCGAAATAGGTTTCATTGGGTCGATTACAGATCCAAATGGTTTTTTCCCACGCTGAAACCATTTATCACACTCGGATTCTTGGTGTACGTAATGTTTTTCGCTTCACAGCTAGTTGCCCATATGTATCCATTCAAGTATTCCAAGATTTTCACGCTCAAAAATTTGAGGTGCATGATAATTGGTGCGGCCGTATACGCCATCCTCTGGTACATCCCTACGTATTTCTGGTACCAGGAGCCGATCCTAACCCCGGTATGCCCATACTTGCCTCTCCTCAACACCACAGAACAACGGAAGAGCCAACCTGTGGCACACATTTATTCACCCGTGTTAAGAATGGTTGATGACCACGTGCGTCCAATTTGGAGGGTTTATCACGTTCTGCGCGAAATATTCACTAAAATTGGTCCGTTCCTCATCGTTATGGCTGTAAAGTGGGGCATCATTTCTAAGCTTCGAGCGGAAACTGAAGCGAAAAGTAGCCTGGAATCGGGTTTAGTCATCGGTAACATATACTCTGTCATTGTGGAAGATTTCAACTCAGAATTGGATCATGACGGTACAAAAATACCTTTTCCAGAAAATATGGGCAACAAAAATCGGCACGTTTCCACTTATAGCGAAAACAGCTCCAAGGCACGAAGGAAAAAGGCTAGAGAGTTGGAACGGAAGCAGCATGTTAAGACAATGGCCATCTTGGGGATAGAATTCGTGCTATTACTTTTACCCATTTCGTTCATACAATTTTTAATGGATTTTCTTAAATTGAGTTCGGATCCGGACCACCTTATCATAGCTTACGATGTGACAAACGTTCTGGAATACATCTATATTAGTTGCACATTCTTCATTAATTATGCGTTCAACCCGATTTATAGGGACTATGCAAATCAGCGATTAACATCTCTTTGCAAATAATATTTGGAATTTTAGATTAACGAGCTATGCATTAAGGTCATAACTCCAAGTTTAATTAAATTTTCCCAAAACATTATACTTAGAATAATTTTTTATGTATTATTTTTATTTTATTAAATCAAAAATATATGGTGGCTTTGTCAGTTATTTCATTATTGTATATGGGCAATCTCACACTTATCATTTGACTTTTTTGTTATTTATTATTTTTCAATTTTCTGTAAAACAGTTGGGCCAATTCATTGAAACATAAAATTTTGTGGCACGATTCTATCTTTTCCAAAAAGATGGGCGAGGGAGGGCAGAAAAACACGTGGAGAGGGCATACAAATTTTTATTGCCGCCTTCGGCCGCAGAATAGCCTTAAGTTTGGGTCACGGCAAAAAATATACATGTACACCAATTGTCCATGTACAAAATTTATCTTATTAAAAATGTGGCCTCAAACTCGACGTTAGAGAGTCAAATAACAAACTTACAGAAAAAATGCTAAATAAATTAGGAAACGCATCTTTGTAATCATATAAATATTTAACGAAATCATTAGTGACACATTCTTTGTAATTATTAAGTTTTTTTGTTTAAATTTTTTTTGCTACGTCAATTTTATATAATAAAATTTTCAATATCACTTATTTTTAAAAGAGGCTTTTTATATATTAAAAAAAAGTATGATCAAATTAATAAAGGGAATCTTAAGGTTCTTAATAAATATTATAAAAAATTTGTTATTAAAAGAATAAATAAATAAATCAATAATATTAACATAAACATTTTTTACTTAACCATTAATATTTAAATTATTATCAATATGAGTAGAAAATAAATAAAAATCAGAAAAATCTTTGGGTTCAGTTTTTCTTTTATCTATAAATAAATTATAGTCATTTAAAAATATATTATATATACCAAAACAGTTTTTAAATAAATCTGTAAGTATATTTGTATTTCTTAATTGTTAATTTGGTATTATCAAAAGTTTTAGACACATAATTTTTTACATTAAAATTGATTTTAATTTTAATAAATAAAATATCAAATGATAAATACAAAAAAATAAATTGATGATTATAAATATGGTCGAAAAACCCTCGACGCTTTGGCCCTGTGACTTGAAGATATAAAAATTTTTTATTTTATATGAGTGTTTAATATTTTTATGTAATTTTAAAAAAATGGCATTGTAGTGATGCCACACCACCGATGGGGTAACAGCCATGGTATGGTCCAGCATTCACTTTCTTCCTTGATTGCATCATGTTGAAATAATATATGAAGGGAAAAAATATCAAAAAAATTTTTCCTACACTTAAAATTGTAAAGCAATCTTTTACGATGCAGTCGGTGGTTGTAAAACAGTGAATATACGGGACATGGGATTGAGCCGTTTTGCTCAGAAATACTTAAACACCACCTTTGTCCCCGGACATTACGTTCGCCCTATCGTAACATTGTGCAATCAGGTTTTTAAAATTTAGATTATATTCTGACAAAAGATTGTTGACAAGTATGGAAATTCTTTTGCACTAGATTTATGAATTACTTTCTGTAACATTATATTCTATATATCCAATAACAAATAATTTCTATTTTAGTTAGATCTCCTCAACGGAAGAGAGAGACACTTTTATAAAAAAAATTAAAAATTTTTGAAATAATAATATTTAGATATTGAGAGAGGACATTTAATTGTATGGGGGCGGAAGGGCAAAAATAAAATTTACGTATTTTTTTTTTGGGGGGGGGGAGGGAGGCGAAAGAAAATTTGTGGGGGTGTCCTTTAAAAGGGGTCTAGAATCGTGCCTGATTTTATTATTTTATTGATCTCCAAAAACGTGAATCTTTTAACATCACTTTTTCCGATATTTTAGCCTCGTATTTGATTAATAAAGGTAAACCAAATTATGATTGCGAAAACAAAATTTTATTTCAAATTTGCTTTATACGATTGAAAATTATTCTTTAACTCTCTTTTAGCCAAAAATGCCTTATTTACATGTGAAATATCTATACTAAATGCATAAACAATTAATTTATATTGCAGACCGCGTTTTGTGATTTTTTGGTTTTGTTTGTAAATTGGAATGGGATTTCCATTTTATCAAAACTTATGAGTTATATCGATCGCGCCAAAAAGGTAATGCGAAAATACCTTTAGGTTGCCGTTTATGCGTTTCCATTTCATTTTTCACTCAATACCTAGGACCATTTCTGCGGTGGAAAATCATAATCATTTTCTGCATGCAACCATTATTTATATGTTAATATTTATCACCGTGTTATACCTCACAGGTAGGAATGTGTTAGAATACATCTATATTTTTGAAGTTATTTCTTTAGGGCCGTGATATTTCGGCCCGCTAATACGTTTTTTATATCTCCAAGCCTGCCTCAAACCGACTGTTCCAAATATTTGGTCTTTGATTTTAGGCTCGACCCGACAGGACCTGAATATAGGAACATGGCACAAAAATTTTTTTCTGCCTATAAATTAATTAAAACAACTCAATAACGGCCCGACCAAATCATTTTGTTTTTTGTTTCCGGCATTGGGCCAAGCGTGTCGGATCCGGACTTTTGTTTTTAATTAATATTAGCTGCTCGTGTTTTTGGACTAAAGGTTTAATCCAATGTGTTATGCAGTGAATAACATTTATACACTTTATTGCCTATATATGACAATAGGAAATTCATTTTTTTTTGCTTTTAGTGTGATTGATTTAGTCATAATAATGTGAGAGTAATATTAATATTTATAAACACATATATGCTTCAAGAAAGAAGTGTTTGCATATAATTATATTATATTGAATTTTAATTATAGATGTACATTTTGTAAATTAGAATGCCAATCCAAAAAATTTAATTAGGCATAAGAACGAACTATAAAATTTTAATAAATCTGCTTGAAAGCCATTTTATTTTTGGAGTCTTAAGGTCGCAAAATGTGTCAAAAAAAATGCTTAAAAAGCAGTGCAGGGAAAACAATGAGCCAAAAAACTTTGGCTCATTCCCCCCCCCCCCCTTCCCGCCCAAAAAACATAAAAAAAGAAAGAATGCTACAAATAAAGGGCCAAAATAAGAATTAAATAAAAGCCCTTACTAAGTAAGGGGCAAAAAAAAACCCCACAAAAAGTGGCACTTAAAAAGAGCCTCAAAAAGCCCATTTTTGTTTTCTTTTAATAATTTCGAAAAATTTTGATTTTTTCTTTGTAATAATGATGGGTGGGTTGTTTTTTCTTAAAGCTCCTAGGAGTTTTTTTTTAAGATAGGGGGCTTTTTTAAAACATGCCCCTTTTCTTTAAGCAAGGAAAGGGGCTTTCTTTTGACATGCCCACGTGTTTGTGGGCATTTGGGGGAAAAAACTCAAAAACTTGTTAAAAAAAGCCCATTTAGTTTTTTTTCCCAGCCCTGTTAAAAAGTTCCATTGCGGAAAAGGTAAATGGATTAAATAAAATACACACGGTGACCGAATTATTTATTTTTAAATCACATGTTAAAATATCTTTATTTATCCATTAATTAAATCTATAGCCACAACTATATCCTAATAAATGTGACCTAGCAAAATCTTAATTTCTACCTACAGTTTTTCTATATAAGCTCTTTATTCTAAATCAACTTTTTAAATATGCAAATGTACATAGTTTATGATAAAACATTTATATAAAAATGTTGTATCTTATTAGATTTTGTTTAGAATATATAAATATAGGAAAAAAGAAGACTAGAATTACCAAATTTTTACAAATTTTCTACTAAAAAGAATTTTAAATAAATATACAAATGTGAAAAAAAATAACTATGAAAGTCAAATATATTAATAATTTTTGTTCTTTGAGTGACAATACAGAAATTTTTTAATAGCCGTTTTACTAATTTATTTGTTTTTTTTTATTGTTTTTAATTTTTAGGATAAAACAATAGAAGTGCGTGGTTTTAAGAGGGTCTAAAACCATGTTTATTTTCATTTTCATATTTTTTGAATTTTAATCTAAATAAATAAATTGTGTTAGGAGGCGTTTATACTCATTTTATTTTTTTTAAATTTAAAATTTTTGTTTTTTTTTAAACTTAATTTTCAGATAAACTTTTTTGAATGCTAGTATAGTGATTAGCGATTTTTTGTTTAAATGCGCTAAATATTAAAAAAAATTTTTTTTTAAATATGAATGAAATCTCAACTCGCTTTTACACGAACCCATTTTGGTATCATTGCCTCGGCGATATTTATAACGCTTTTGAAATGCGTTAGAGATGTGAGTAATCCATTGTTTTTAATTCTACCCAAACTTAAATTTTACAATAGCCTAAGAAAAAAATATATTTTAATTTTTTTAAAATGCTTTGTTAATTTTTTATAAAAAATTTGGCAAAGTTTTTTACATGCGAACAAAAGGTTTATAAAAAAAAAGATTTTATAATTTTTAGAAAAGAATTTGATTCAAATTTTAAACCAATCTTATAGAATAGGAAAAGCCTATTTTAATGGGAAAAAAATAAAACACTGAAAAGAGGTGAATTTAACAAAATTTTGCATATAAATTAATATTTAAGGTGATCGCTCAAATTTAAGATCCTCTTCGGAACACGGTGGCCAGTTTTTGTCTCGTATAATTACGGTACATTGGGTTAAAGGCGTAGTTGATGTAAAAAGTGCAACTTATGTAAACGTATTCCAGGTTGTTTCCGAGGGCGTATAGTAGTATAAAATTTTGAAAGCTTATCAATGGCAATATAAACTCGTGAAAGGCCTGCACCAGTGAAATGGGTAGAAGCAGGAAAACAAATTCAATGCCTAAAATCATCATCGTTTTGTAATGCTGTTTGCGTTCCTTTAGCAACCGCTTCCGGAAAATAAGGCTCCTTGATCCGGATGTGTTTGCCCCTGGCATGCTAGTCTCACTACGAGTGCAGAATTCAGGAAGTTTTAAAGCATTTTTATCTCTAAAGGCTATGTTAGTAGCTACCTTAAAAATTTGTAAAAACTTGATCTGGGACGGATGTGCCGTTGTCACGGGGGTTGCTGAATCTTCCATTGAGTTAGCTTTCAAACCAGATAAACTACCAGTAACTAAGAATTTAACGATCATTAATACGAGAAACGGACCAAACTTCGTAAAAAACTCCCTGAATAATTGATAGGATCGCCACAAAGGCCTGATTCGTGCATCCGTTATAATTCTGATTCGCGAAACGTAGATACTTTCTGTCGCGTTTTTAAATAAACAACCTGAGGCTGGACAAATTGATACTTGAACAGGTTCCTGGAACCAAAAATAGGTAGGAGCATACCAACACAGGGCATAGCAAGTGGCACATACGAACATGATCCGTAATCTCTTTAAAGGGAATAAACGGCGATATTTGAAAGGATACTTGTATGCCACCATTTGGGTAAAGAAATACAGAACGAATATTAGGTAGCCCAGGGTGATGAAAGGTTTAAAGGTGGGAAAATACCATCTCGAAGTATAGGTCACAAATCCTTTCCTAGCCGTGATATACGCATTTAAGTGACTACTTTGATCATTGCCATCTGCCAGAGAAGATTTTTTGTAAGCTCTTACAGCATGTAACGAGCTCGAAGTTTCCACAATGTACCGTGATAACCCGTACACCACGTTAAATAGATTGATCAAAAAAAACCATTTGAGAAGATATTCGTTAATGTTAAACGAGACCTTACAACTTGCAGATGAGGAGGTCATGTGGCTTGCTTGAACATCTGTGACACTTCGATCTACTAAATTTGTAAAAAAATGTAATCAATCTCAATTTTAACTAATACCAGATAAGAGAATTACAAATATATTTTTTACAAAAATTTATTACCCGATATGTTTGTATCTAGGTCATTCGATGCATTTCTTCTGGTTTTTAAAGTGGCTACAAGAGCTCCTAATACGTTACCTAGAATATCAATGGACATTGTACTTAATAAACCTTTAACTAAACATTATTCTCCCTCCTACCTTATATATATTTGCTTTAAATTAAGCATTCTTATATAAAATACATAAATATTTCGCAAAACTTATTCTATTATAATGACGCGCCTAATCCTATGCTCTTTTCATTTAGAAAATGATTAAACATTTAATTTACAAAGTTTTATAATTAATTAAAAAGGAAACAAAAAAGGTTTTTTTTTCAGTTTTTAAGTCTTGAGATCGCAAAAGGACATAATCTGGGAGTCTCTATTTTTTTGGACTTATTTATTGGCAGAGCGGAATATATGAAAAACAAGTAATGATACATAGTTATACCTACGGCAATGCTATTTTAATGAGGCCTAATCCTATGCTCCTTTTATTTATGAAAAAAAATTTAACAATTAATTAAAAAGGAAACAAAAAAAGTTTTTTTTAGTTTTTAAGTCTCGAGTTCACAATTTTTTGTACTTATTCATTGGCAGAGCGGAATTCATGAAAAACAAGTAATGATACATAGTTATACCTACGATCCCCAACAAGAATAAAATGACTCCGGCAGTCATATAAAGGTAAATGTATATGGGCATATAACTGTAAAAATCTTGCAGATGTTTACACGCAACGTCTCCGAAACTTTGATTCGATCCATTTGCGGAGTTGTTTGATACTTCAGTATCTGACATAAAAAGTACACCTGTGAGATTCATTTGCCAAGAAAAAAATCGTTTTTTTTGGATAAAAATTTTTTTTAACATAAAACTTGTAATAAGCACAGCTTTTAAAAGGAAATTTTTTTTCCAAGAAAAAATTATTGGCAATGAATATAAACTTCCTGATGAAAGTGATGCATGCCCAATAAACGTCTAATTGACTTCTATGTAACTACTTCAACAGTCTTTATGGAAAAGACACCTGGAATTTAATTAGTTAAAAACTTCAAAATTGTTCTTTGAAAAAATATGTTAACAATAATCTCCTTTTATTTTTATGAAGGATGAGTAATTATTGGCTCACTAAGTTTGTTCGCTTTTTATCATCACCTTTATAAAAGAGGTTATCGTTTAATCCTTTGTAACCGTTTCTTAAAATTTATAGACACATTTCATGCCTTTTAAAGGTTTTTTTCATTTAGAATTCCAGTAACATAGTAATGGCTTATAGGACAGGTGTGAAAACTAGATGACTAATTAAATTTAACGACTGGGTTTCGCTACATGAAAATAAAATCCGCTTTAGGGTTCGCGTTCAAACTTATTTCAAATTGAATAAATTTTTTTTTTCACAAAATAAAACGTTTAGAATTTTTTTAACAGTTATGTTGGAATAATTATAAGCTGTATTTATATAGATTGGGTTATGAATTTGTCAAGATTTCCAAGAATACATAATGCAACTGCTTTAAATATTAAAAAATTAATAATTTTTTATGCAGATTATTGTGACATTTTAAAATTCAAAATTTCTAACATATTTTGTAAAAAGAATAAAGTCTAAAAGCGCTATTTATAATGTTTTTTTGAGATTCTAGAACATGGTAGCTTACAGGAGAATAAGGCAGTGCTTTGGGTATTATAGGAATGGATAAGTGACATTTTTATTATTATATGTAAGTAATGCGGAAAACCAGAAAATGTTAAAAAATTATATGATATACAAAAGCCGTGTGTCTTATTACAATTTAAATCATTTATTAAAATATTTAAAAGGATATTAGGTCTGTTCAAAATGCATTCAAAATTAATGACATTCTCTTGATCGGCGGGTCAATTACCCGTAGTATAGGTATTTAATCCTTCCTCCCGATCTTCATTTCCTATAGGGAGACGGCTTACCGGATATTGTTGTTGTTGTTGTTAGTAGCCCCTGTTCGTTGGACCTAAAAAGTTGGATGTAGAAGTGAGTTTGAGTGCTGCGAGGGCTGGGTTAAGCCAAAGATCTATCGGGGAGATAGAAGACCCCCGGTTTGGGCAGATGAGCCAATGTTCGATACTATCAGCGGATGATTTACAGTCATTGCAGATATTATTAAGAGAAGGGTCCATGCGAGCTCTAAAGTCTGCCAGTAGTTGACAGTGAGCGAAGTTGGGCTAGGTGGGAACGAATTTTTCGGGATAAAGAGGTTTCTAAAGGCGAAACGGGAGGAGGTCGACCGTTTAAAACTTTGTTATTTGGATAGGTGGCAATGGTATTGTCAACTGCCGAAGTGTGAATGTTTTTAATTAGCGTTTTGATAGGTATGTTTTGGTTAATGAAAGGTCTCTGGAAACTCCAGCAAATGAGGCTGCGTCCAATAGATTCGAAACATTCCCATTTACTAGATTTTAGACATAAGCTGTTAAAAGAAAAAACGATTTTCGGGTTCGTTGGCTCTCTCCGTCAATTATTTACTAACTAGGTCCAGCGCTAATTGACTTTAATGTATGTATAGCACAACACAAATTTAGCACCTAAGATTTATCAATTAAAAAATGTATGGAACTATTATAACCATCTTGATAGCCTCTACTTACAATAAATTACAGAAAAATTGTGTCCCAGATTTATCTATACCCGGGAAGTATTTCACATAACTTGGATTATTTTTTATGCCAGAGTGACTTAATAACTTACTCACTCCTCGATAAGGACGCCTCACACTAAAAAGATATTAAAAACACATTTATATGCTTTTTCTCGTATATAATTTCAATTCACCGAACATAAACTTTTAATAACTGTTAATAATGTTCGATATAATCCATTTTTATAAAATTAAATAATTATTTTTATATTGAAGAGCCAAACGAATTTTAAGTGCGCTCCTCATTCCAACCTTCGAAAACGGAATGTTAATATTGACCTGGTAAAATTTTATAAGGTAAAAATCTTGTTGAAATTGTAAAACATATATTAAAACTGACACAGTAGTTTATTATAGAAAAATGTGGTGGTAGCAGAGGAGGGTAGTGTCCCTAGTTAAAAATTTTGCCTTTAAATAAAAAATATTGAACTTTTAAATCGGTCGGACTCCTTCCTCAATATTTCAAAAAACTTGTTTATATCACCTGAAATTACATAGGGCAAGAACCATCATTATAAGAAAAAAAGTTTATGAAAACATAAAAGCATACATTCCCATGATGGCCTTATCTCATATATGTTTACCATTTCTTAGTTTCTTTCGCCTTCAACTCCTTGGATCCGTCCATATAAAAAAATGGCCTAATTTGACCAAATTGACAAATATTGCGATATTGAGAGTAATTGAAAGAAAAAAATTAAAGTATCTCTATTTATATAAAAACCATTTGTAACTATTATTTGTCATCAAATAATGAGGAATAAAATAAATACGTCACGATATATTATCGGTTATTAATGTAAACATTATTTGAAGTTTACATTTAATAGTTTAGCTACTGTAAATATGCAAAAAAAAGTTACTTTATTTTTAAATTTGATAATTTTTTTGACCTTTTTTTTGAATTTAATGCTTATAATTGACTAGTTACGTTTAATTAGAAAAAAATGGTAAACGGGTTTGGAAATCAGGTAGGTTTAATCTCTGTTAACTCTCTTAAAAATATGTCCATCTGCTTATGAGAGGCTGTAAAAAATCTTTATGCAGGAACAAAAAATGGATTGAATACACACTGTAAATCTAAATTATTTAATCATTTTTGTATCTAATATTTATGTAATTTCAAAACTATTTCTCTATTACCTTAAATCAGTTGTCACAAATATATTCATGTTGGGCTTAACTTCCATTACCTATTTCTTAACTATAAATTATAAATTTCTATAAATTTGAATAAACATTTTGGATTAATGAATATGTGTGTCTATGAATATAATAATATATGTGAAAAAAGCTGTATATATCTGAAAATTTAGCCTTGTACGAAGAAGTATATTTTCGCAATTTGAATTTTTTGGGTGAGGAGCATTGAAATCGCTATGCGGCGACGTTCATAACCCCTAGGGTCAATAGGATTAAGCGCGTCTCTCCACCAATACCACAATATCCATCGAAAAGACGCCGCACTCTCCGGAATATTATAGCATGCAGGCTTTACAACTCATGGCGAAAGTCAAAGACCAGAGTCATTCACCCGCTAAAACATTGCTTCCCTTGCCCTACATCTCTTGAAAGAGACGGCATAACCGTCAGGGCATAGCCCCTTTTAGCCCTGTCGAGTACTAGGCAATCACTTGACCTAGACAGGGCTGGGAAAACAATGGCCAAAAATTGGTTTTTTCCCCAAAAAAAAAAAAAAAAAGGGGGGGAAAAAAAAAAAAAAAAAAAAAAAAAAAAACCAAAAAAAGAAAAAAAAACAAAAAAATTTTTTTTTTTAAAATTTATGGGTGGGGTGGTTTTTTTTTTATTTTTTTTAAAGGGAAAAAAAAAAAAAAAAAAAAAAAAAACCTAGACCACGAGCTAAAGAATTTATTAACACAATAAACGGACCAAATTTGGTAAAAAACTCTCAAAAAATTGATAGGATTGCCACAAAGGCAAATACCATCTGGAGGTTACAAATCCTTTCTTAACCGTGACATAAGCATCAAAATGGCTGTTTTGATCCCTGCCATCGGCAAGAGAAGCTTTTGTGTAAGCTTTCACGGCAAGTATCGAGCTCGTAGTTTCTATAATATAACGCGGTAACCCCATAAACCTAGTTGAATTGATTGATTAAAAAGAACCACTTGAGGAGATATTCGTTAATGTAGAATGAGGCCCTATAGTTTGAGGACGAGGAAGGTGTGTGACTTGTTTGAACATCCGTGACAATGCAATCTACTGAATTAAAAAAGAATTTACCAATTATGTTTTTAATTGAACTGAAATCAAACAAGGAAATTACAATTAAATTTTTTATCAAAATTATGTTATCTAATTGGTTTGTATCTTGGTCGCTCGATGAAATTCTTCTGACTTTTTAAGTTGCTATGACAACCCCTAATTTTTATAAGACGATATATTAAACCGAATTTTCTTTCGACTTAAACTATTATAAATCCAGCATTCATGTTTTAGATGAAAATAGATTATGCCACAATTAATTTTTGACGTTTTAAAGGCGTTTAAAAAAATTTTTATATATTCTAATTGATTTGGAAACCTTAACATTGATTACGTATCTTAGTTCCTATGTTTATGTTAAAATTATCTAATTTAGTTTTTGAGTCTCAAGATTGCAAGAACCGTAGTCTGGCAGCACCTAAGTGTATTTTTAGACCTATTTATTACACTGGACAGCTAAAAAAAACAACATAAACGATTTTTTGAGGGTTTTGTAGAGAATTTTCTTGCGATAACGCGGGTTTAGTTTTTTTCCCAATGCCACCAATTTTTTTAAACCGCGTCCAACAGAAACAAATTCACAAAATTTCGTCTACTATTAATTTTTCAAAAAATCTATTGGCATATTCAGATTCCTTATAAAAAACATATCTAAAAGGGTTATTACATAAAATTTTTAGCAATTTACTTTTAAGTTATTTAGGATTAAAAAACGGAGTTTATGAAGAAAACCACTAATTTTACAAAAATGAAAAAATAAAAAAAATTAAATATTTAAAAAAAATTCAAACCCCTTACGTTATTTATGAATGTTTTCGCTATCTAACTGTATTTTAAACTTTTGTTACTCCCCACAGATTTTCATGATATAGAAACCCAAAATACCCCAAAAATTGAAAAATCTCAACTTTGACACCGAATAACTAAAAATCTGAGGCATTGGCTAAAATTCTGATTTCATATTCGTAATCAGCGCTAAAGACCAAAAACCATAGTTGCCATAAATGATGCTTAGGGTGGTCCAAATTTTGTTGTCAAGTGTTATCAGCCCTTGGGATAATTACAATTTATGAAAACATCTAACACCTATGATCCCAACAAGAATAACATGACTCCGGCAGTCATATATAGATAAATATAAATGGGCATGTAACTCTAAAATTCTTGCAGGTAATCACATGTCTTATTTGAGTCAACAAAACCTGTATTTGATCCATCCGTGGCGTTAAATACCTTAGCATTTGACATAAAAAATAAATTTATAAAATTTATTTGTCGAAAACTTTTATATTAGTAATATTTTTTTATATAAACCCTGTGACAGGCTGCTTTTAACGGAAATCGGTTCTAGGAAAAACGTTATTACGACTTTAAATAAGTGTTTCAGTAATAATTATGAACTTTCTATGTCTTTAAGATATATAATGGATACCTAATGGACCATAAACGCTTTACACTTCGATATACCTGGGTCTCTAAATAAAGAAATACACCTGTGATGTTTGATCTTAAGCTTCAAAATTATCTTACAAATTATCTTTTAACCAATCAAAAAAGGAATAATTGATAATAAAAACCATTAAATTTGTTTTCTATTTAACACCGACAGGTTTAAAGTTTTTAAAAGAAAGTTTCGGCATTTGCTCTTTGTAAAAACGCATAATTGCTTTTTCATGTCAATATTGACATTTTTCCTGAGGTATCTTTGAAATTCTATACTAGTAATTCGATGCAGATATGGCAAATGTGAGAATCAGAAGGGTTAACTAGTTTAAACAATCCTCACCTCAATACAACTGAACAACGGAGGAGCCAACCAGTCGCACACATTTATTCACCCGTGTTAAGAATGGTTGATAACCACGTGCGTCCTATTTGGAGAGCCTACCACGTTCTCCGTGAGCTTTTCACTAAAATCGGGCAATTTTTGATCGTAATGGCTGTAAAGTGGGATCATTTCCAAGCTTCGAACGGAAAACGAAGCGAGAATTAGCCAAGAGTCGGGTTTATTTGTAGTCGGCAACATCTATTCCGTTATCATGGAAGATCTCAACTCAGAACTGGATTATGATAGTACAAAACCGTTTACCAAAAATATGGGCAATAAAAATCGGCTCGCTTCCACGTACAGCGCGACGAGCTCCAAGGCACGAAGGAAAAAGGCAAAAGAATTGGAAAGAAAGCAGCACGTTAAAACCATGGCTATCCTTGGAGTCGAATTTGTGTTGTTACTTTTACCCATTTCCTTTATACAATTTTATTTAATGGATATCCTCAAATTGACCTCGGATCCGGACCACCTTATTATAGCTTACGACGTGACAAACGTTCTGGAATATATTTATATAAGCTGCACATTCTTCATTAACTATGCGTTCAACCCAATTTATCGGGGCTATGCGAACCAGCGAATGATATCTCTTTGCAAATGATATCCCAAAATTTTATGTTTTATTTGTTATTTATCAAATATTTAACTAGCCACATTGGAGCACCTCTCACGTCCAAAAAATGCCAAAAAACACGATTTATTATTTTGAAAATTTAGAATAAATGTGATTATTTGCATCTATAAATATAAACATTAAATTGGTAGTGATTTTACTCTATACCTTAATTTAAGCATTTAATCAAAAATATAGAGCGGCTCTCTGAGTTTCTTCTCCTCTCATTTGTATATAGGCTAAATAAACATTTATCATTTCTTTTTCGATTTTTAATATTTTTACATTTTTTGGTTCAGAAACAGCTGGGGCACTACCTAAGAACCCAAATTTTAATTATTATATTAATTCCTAAAAATTATGACATGATCTTTCCGCTATTTTAGCCTGTTATTTGATTTAAAAAGGTAAATTAAATATTTTGCAAGGAAAAAAGTTATATTAAACTTGCTCTAACCTATGAAATCAAATTTTTATTTAAAACGTTTCTAACTAAAAATGCGTTTTTTACTTGTAAATTTTAATATTGAATAAATAAAAATAAAAAGTGAATAATGCATACTCGAGGACGTATTTTGATTCGTATGGATTTTTTGTAAATAGGAATCGAAATTCATATCTATTTTTAAATTTTGCGAAGCGGTAATGTGAAGTGCCTTTAGGTTACGCGAACGTCAACCTTCATGGATAACGGCAAGGTCAACCTTGAATTATACATTCCACTGGCTTCGCCTAGTTTGGAAAGATTTACGTCTTATGTAAAAAGCCTATTAAGCTTTCAGAGAATTTTTTTACCAAAATCGGCTTTTTTTAAAATTTAAATGATGATTAAGGGGGTTGTCATCCAAACTTGACAAATTGCTAGAAAATTTATTAATAACGTCCACCAAAAGGCAAAGTTTATTTAATGATTGAGGCTATAACCAACAGAGTGTGATACCACATAACTAGAGGGCTTTTAATAATTCCTTAATTCTTACCCAGTTGACTGTGAACCCACTGTCGTTACGAAGTCGAGTGACAGAAGAAAACATGAAACGAGCGCAAATAACACGTTAATATTAGGGCCTTCCTTGGATAGTTTGTGAGGCCACATTATTACCTGCTTCAAACAACAATATGGTAAAACTTGATCCGAATCACCTTACAAATGCCCAAAAGGGAAATACTATATGTAGTGCGCGTGCCAACGCACACGAGAAGCCTAAAAAAAAGAAAAATTAATCATTATTACATTTTTAAGTTTTTTAGTAGTAGTTTTTCTTGTGATTAAAAAAGAGGATTTTGTTTCATGTTGGCTGAGTGCCGGGCAAGGAGAATGCTATGTTTTGATGCGATGAAATTAATAAATGGTTTAAAATAAATATAAAGGCTGAATAGTTGAATGTTTGAAATGAATATAAAGATCTACAAGTATTTATTTTATCGCCCTATTAATTATAATCCCCTTCTTTGGCCCTCGGATTACCTCAAGGGAGTATCTTAATAACTATCCCCTACGGATCCCAGTATTCGGCGATGTCCCAGCTTTTATCGGCCACGAGTCTGTCACTATATATTTTGACTAACCTTTCGTTTTTTATATATTAGGCGTTTATTCCAATTTACATGAATTATGTTGAAAAGCGAAAATCATCCTTCAAACAAATAATTTATGTAAACATGGTAGAGATATATTATTATTTCTCGATATTCATTACTTTAGATATAGTACCCAAATAATCAGGCAAAGATTAATTTTATAAAAATTCAAAGTTTAAAATTTAAAATTAAACATGCATTCAATATTTTTTTAATTTACGTTAAGGTCACAAGTGTCACTTTTGGTATTTTTACCTTTGAATATTTAAAACAGGTTTTAAAAAATCGTAATGAAAAAACGGAAAAAGGATGGAAATAGAATACATACTGTGGGACCATTCTAAAAAAATTTATCTGATATTTTGTATTTATTCACTATACAAAATTTTGACGAAAATACTTATTGACTTAGCAAGCTAGACATTATTTTTTAATTGCAGCTAATTTCTTTATATTTTAATCCATTTACTGGAACGATTATAATAATTAAAAAAATTTAATTTAAAAACAGCAATAAAATTATAATAATAATTAACAATGTTAAGTTTAACTAACAATTTGTTTATAAACAGGATATTAAAAGATGAAAAAAGTAATAAAATAAAAATAAAATTTTTTATATCTTAATTTTTAGAACCCTCTGGCTATGTATTTTTAAAAAGAAATTAATTTTCTAAATTTATATAAATTTTTGCCTGACGCTAAAATTGAAATACAATAATTTTTAAAATAGTACCAAGTTGATAGATTTTTAATGCGTTAGGACCAGAATATACAGAAGTATGGTTAATAAATATTATCGGAATTAAAAAAACAATATTATCTTTAATATTGTATGTTTATAAAGATATAAAGATATATCCTAATAGATTTAAAGAAATTTAATAATTAGCCTTGAGAAATCTTTTTTCAACATATATACATAAAGTATATAAAATTTTGATTGGCTTTATCATTTCAAAAAAATTCAGAATAAAATTTAAAATACACATTTAGAATTCTAAATTTTTTAATTGAAACAAAAATTTGGCAAAAAAAATCAATAACAGGTTTGATAATGATTTTTGTTTTGAAGTGTAAAAACTAATTTTATATAATCCATTTTACATATAATGTGTTTTGTATTAAATTTTTAGGATAAAACAAAACCAGTGTTTAGTTAAAGTCGGTTGCAAATTAATTAAGGCCATGTCTATTTTCATTGTTATTTCTATTTAAACATGGGTAAAGACATAAACTGTTTTATAACTATATAAGAACAGTTAACAGTAATGTCTCAGTGCCATTTAGATCGCATTAATTGATTAATTCAACTATTGTTTTTGGTTAACCTCAAAAAACTTAAATGTTAGCAAAAAAAATGTTTTTAATTCAGTAAACATCTTTACTTTGTGTGCAAATACAGTAAAAAATGATTTATTAAAAAATTATTACTTTTAAATTTTTTTTAACGCTATAATATGGAACGTATCTACTTAGAAATTGAAATTGAGGTGAACTCAAATTAAAACAAAATTTCATATGCGCCCAAAATAGGATTTAAGTTTTGCCTTAAAAAATGATCCTTTTTGAAACATTGTTCCGAGTTTTTGCCTCGTATAATTACGATACATTGGGTTAAAGGTATAATTGATGTAAAAGGTGCAACTTATGTATATGTATTCCAAGTTGTTAACTACTGCGTATATTAGTATAAAGTGTTGAAAGCTTATCCTTGGCCATATAAATTCATAAAACGCCTGCACCAGTGAAATGGGTAGAAGTAGTAAAACAAATTCAATCCCCAAAACCATCATCGTTTTGTAATGCTGTTTGCGTTCTTTAAGCAATCGCTTTCGAATAATGAAGCTTCTTGATCCAGCTGTGTTTGCTCCTCCAGAAGAATTAATATCCTCACTAAGAGGAGGTCCAACATTATTTTTAAAGGCTTTGTTAGTGGCTATATTAAAGATTTTAAAATACTTGGTCAGATACGGTTGTGTCGTTGTTACCGGAGTCGCTGAATCCTCAATTGAATTAGCTCTCAAACCAGATAAATTACCGGTAACTAAGAATTTTACGATCATAAGCACAATAAACGGGCCTATTTTCGTAAAAAACTCCCTAAAAAATTGGTAAGATCGCCACAAAAGCCTGAGTCGTCCATCCGTAATCACTCTAATTCGTGAAATATATATGCTGTCAGCCGCGTTTTTAATACGATTCGACGCTGGACAAATTGATACTTGGACTGGATCCTGGAACCAAAAATAAGTAGGAGCATACCACAACACAGCGTGTATAGCGGCACATATGAACAAGATCCTTAATCTCTTTAAGGTAAATATACGGCGATATTTGAAAGGATATTTGTATGCAACCATTTGGGTAAAGAAATACAGAACGAAAGTTAAATAGCCCAGGGTTATGAAAGGTTTAAAGGTAGGGAAATACCATCTTGAGGTATAGGTCACGAATTTTTTCCTGGCCGTTATATAAGCATTTAGGTGACTACTTTGATCTTTGCCATCTGCCAGAGAAGCCTTCATGTAAGCTCTTAAAGCAAGTAACGAGCTTGTAGTTTCCACTATGTACCGCGATAATCCGTACGCCACGTTAAATAGATTGATCAAAAAAAACCACTTGAGGAGATACTCGTTGATGTTGAACAAGGCCCTAAAACTGGAGGATGAGGAAGTTGTGTGGCTTGCCTGAACATCTGTGACACTTCTTTCTACTAATTTTGAAGAAAAATTAATCATATTTTATATTTGAATAAATTAAACTATAAATAGAAACCAGACAAATAATTTTAAATATATTTAATATATACATATATTACTCGATGTAATTGTGTCACTCGATGAAATTCTTTTGCATTTTAAAGTTGCCACAAGTGCCCCTAATACGTTACCTAAATAATAATGGACATTATTGTACGTGAAAATAAACCTTTAACAGAACATTTTGCCAACCATAACAAATTTGAATCCATCATTCTTCAAAAAATTACACTGACTTTTTAATAACTGCGTCTAAAATAAGAACTTTCCTTTATGCTCAATTTGTTTACTTAAACATTTTATTCAAAAGTTTATGTAGTTGGGTCTTTTTATTAAATAAATCTCTTAATTTTTCGAGTCTAAAAATCTCAGAAAACGTATAGTCTAATGGCACCTAAGTGGTGTATTTTTAGACCTATATAATTTCAGCCTTGCGGAGGTGAAAAATAAATAAAGATGCAATTATACCTACGATCCCCAACAAGAATAGCATGACTCCGGCTGTCATATAGAGGTAGATATACATGGGCATGTAACTGTAAAATTCTTGCAGGTTTTTACAAGTCTTCACAGAGTCGACAAAATTTTGATTGGATCTATTTGTGGCATTATTCGATGCAACACGTGACATATAAAAGATATGTGTAAAATTCATTTTTCATAAAAAAACTTCTTATAACAATTTTTTTCTAACTAAAATAGGTAGCTTTAAAGTGAAATTGGTTCTGGGAAAAATTATTAAGGTTTCAGGAAATGTATTATGATTAAGAACTACATAAATGGTAGTGTTGGATGCCTAATGACCTAACATCGCTTTATTTTAACAACCTATCTGAATGAGTACCCTGGCATAATTGGTCTAAACCATAAAAATAAATTCGTAGAAAATATATTTTGACAATCTATAAAGAAAGAGCAATTAAAAAGCGGCACATTAAATTTGTTATTTTTAATATGTTTAATGTGTTTAAAAAAAGGGGTCATAGCCGCTTATTCTTTTGTAAAAACGTATTGTTGCTATTTTCAAATATGTAGACATTTTTTAAAGGTTGCTTTAATCTATACTAATAGGAGTAGGACATAGCAGGTATGATAAGTGTGATTAGATGGGGCAAATATAATAAACAATAAAAACATGACGGCTTTGGCCTCTTTTATTATGTTATTTTTCTGGATCTGGGCTCGGCGATACTCCTTGGGTAATTGGAAAACTAAAATAGGGACCCTAAAACCTACCTGGGCCTGAAGAAATACCGGCCGGGCTGATTTAAATTGCATTTTATAAGGACTGATAATTTTATTATTACACTATGAAGGGTTGTTGTTGTTGTTATTGTTGTTAGTAGATCCTGTTCGTTGGACCTAAAAAGTTGGATGTAGAAGTGAGCTTGAGTGTTGAAGGGTTGTACTTCTATGCTCTGTTTTTATTTATAATTTTATAGCTAAAATTTTTTACCTACGGACCTTTTTTAGTAAACTTAAATAAAAAACACAAATGACTTAATTGCGTTCACTAACTTTAAAAACTAAACTAAGAATCAACCTTATTCTTATAAAAATATATGTTGCTTTTTGAGAGTCTTTATTTGCACCGCGTTCAGAATATTGTGCCTCTAGTTTTACTCATACTCCTAGCTACTCAAAGAGGGTGATATTTAAATTATGAATATGCTAGCTTGCCCTATCCTCCAAAATTCTACAAAAAATAGATTATTTTTGCGACAGACTTACAGTGACTTAACATTTAGTCAAATGATCACTCCTCGCCTATAACGCCTCCCTGCATTTTTTTAACATTGAAAATTAATATTGTCGGGGATATTTTTTAAAACAACTGAATAGTTGATAATTATCTATTTATTCAGGTATAATGACAAAAATCAATAAGTGAAAAAAGAAAATTATGACACTGGAGTGGGGAGGGGGGGAATAAATCTCATGATGCTCTCTTATTTCGTATATAGTCAGTCTTTAACAACATTTTTTCAGACTTCAACTATTTTTTTGGGTATACATAGAATGGCCAAATTACCAAATGTGACCTCGAAAACAGAAAAAAATTTAAAAGACTTTTTTTCATATTTAAATCACTTGTAACTTATATATATGCGAAATAAAAAGGTATATCAAGCCCTTGCATTAACATTTTGTAATATTTGGCACCCCAATATGACTTTTGATAATCGGTTTTGAAATAAATATTTAACATGTAAATTAGCTAGATAATAAAACCCTCATGCTCGGCCCAGTGCCGGCCTGCCGGGAAATAACTAGGCCGATATTCAAAACGTGCCGGGCAGGCCGGGCCCAAGTTGGTAGAGAAAAATATGAATTTTTTCATAATTTGCCTTATCTTTTTTAATTATTGGTGAATGAATAATAATGACTTAATAACGAGATAAAGGATTTAACTTCGACTTTGTAAATTTATAGCTTGCAATACAAAATTTGTCACCTTATTTTAATTTGGGCCGAGCCGGACCTAAAAAAACAAATTTTGGGCCTGGCCCAGGTTTGGGCGAATCGGGATTTAGATGATAGTGCCGAGTGGGCCGGATACAGGCCCGATTCTAGCTTTCTCCTTTTAGGGGGGCAAAAAAAACTCGTGGGGGGGACAGAAAAAAATTTTTTGCCGCCTTCGGCGGCAAAATTGGCCGTGACCTTCGGTCACGGCAAAAAATATACATGTACAACAATATAATCCACGTTCAAAATTTTTTAACAAATTAATAGTAATTTATTATATTCTTAAATTAAAAAAAAAATGAGTTTATAAATTGAATATGTGAATTAAAATTAATTGTTTTCACTAAAATCAATTGCTTAAAAGGATATGAGATTTGAATTAATTGTATAATTTTATCATTTAGTATCGTTGCGCATGAAAATTAAAAATATGATATATATAAATGATAAAAATGAATTATATAAAACTTTGGATTTTAGAAAATGAAAAGTGAAATAAGATTGATTATCATGAAAACAAAATTTATAAGTATGCTAATTTGGAAGAATATATATGAAAAAACACTGGTTATATATAACTAGTTATTAATATTAGGGTAAAAAATTAAATAAAACATGAACATAAGCGTTAAATGCGCATATGCAACCATGTTAAAATGTAAGCAATAATTAGCTGATTATGAGCAGTGTATTGTATTGATCAAACTATTTTATCTTAGAGGATATTAATTAAATTACAATATTCTTCAAAATTCAACGCCCCTAGTTAATGATTTTTCGTGTTCTAAAAGAACCAAATCACCTTTAAGCAGGTCACTACTTGTCAGCCGTTATTATCCTTCTTAAAGAAGAAAATGTGGCCTCACTACTCGACGTTGAGGAGCCAATTAACAAACTTATAGGAAAAATGTTAAATAGATTAGAAAACGCATCATTGTAATCGTATAAAAATTTAAAAAAATCAATAGTAACACATTCTTTGTAATTATTAAGTTTCTTATTAAACATTTTTTGGCTACGTCAATATCTTTAGATAATGAATTTTTATCAATATTACTTATTTTTAAAAGAGGCTCTAATTTATTTATCTCTAAAATAAAGGTAAATCAAATTAAAGGGAATCTAAAGATTATAAACAACTATTATCGGTAAAAAATCTATTATCGAAATATAAATAAATCAATAATATTAAAATATTAACTTTTTACTTCATCATTAATATTTAAAATATTTTCAAACTCATGAGTAGAAAATAAATAAAAATCAGAAAAATCTTTAGATTTAGTTTTTCTTTTATCCATAGATAAATAATTGTCATTTAAAAAAATATCAATATCAAAACAATTTTTGAATAAATCTTCAAATGTATTTTTATTTATCAATTGTTTAATTTCTCACAAATAATGGTGTATTAAATCAGAAGTTTTGGAAATATAAATCGTTCTGCATTGAAATTGATCTATAATTATTTTAAATAAATAAAATAATTTTTCAATTAAATACAAAAAAATAAATAGATGATTATAAATATGGTCAAAAAACCCCGATTTGGCCCTGTGAACTGAAGATATAAAAGCTTTTATTTTTAATTATTAAAAGAGTATTAAATTTTTCAGTGTAATTTTTAAAAAAAAACAATGGGCAGGTAGTGACCACACCACCAATGGAGCAACAGCCGGGGTATGGTCCCGCATTCACTAACTACCTTGATTGCATCATGTTGAAAAAATTTATGAAGGGAAGAAAAATTATCAGAAAAATCTTTCCCTTCATGGGGGGGCACTGCCCCCCCCCCCCCCCCCCAAAGGGGTCTAGAATCGTGAGGCCGGATATCACAGCCCGGTTTAAAGTCTTTATCTTAAAGTAATTAAAAAACTGATGATATCTTTTTCCCCAAAAATGTATAAATGCATAAATCTTGTTTATATAATTGAATGTTGCATTTTTGCCTTGGCGCAATAAAATGCGTTAACACCAGGGCTGGGAAAAAAAACTAAATGGGCTTTTTTTTAACAAGTTTTTGAGTATTTTTTTCCAAATGCCCACAAACTCGTGGGCATGGCAAAAGTAAAGCCCCTTTTCTTGCTTAAAGAAAAGGGGAATATTTAAAAAAAGCCCCTTTTCTTAAAAAAAACTCCTAGGAGCTTTAAGAAAAAATAACCCACCCATCATTTAAATAAGGAAAAATCAAAATTTTTTGAAATTACTATAGAGAAAACCTAAAATGGGCTTTTTGGAGCTCTTTTAAGAGCCACTTTTTGTGGGTTTTTTTTGCCCCTTTTCTTAGTAAGGGCTTTTTTGAATTCTTATTTTTTCCCTTTATTTGTGGCCTCCTTTCTTTTTTTATGTTTTAGGGGAAAAAATGAGCCAAAGTTTTTTGGCTCATTGTTTTCCCAGCCCTAGTTAACACCTTTTTATTGTAACAGAAGCACATTGTTTCCTATTTATTAAGAAAATATAACTATTACAAACGCACAAAAATAAGCTTTAATGCGTCTTACATTTACCACATGATAAATGCTTATTTTAGCCACCTTCAACATAAATATTTGTTTTTCATAAATTTGAATTTCCAGTGCTATTATTCAATTGATTCGTCAAAGTTGTTATAAATTTTTTTTGATAAAAGCACCGCCTAAGGATACAACATAATCATAATTAAATTATTTATTTCTATGGAAGTTAATGAAATTTACAAAATAAAAAAATTTAAAATATGATTTAAATTATCTTAAAGTAGGTACTAACAGAATCCTCTATTAATTTTGAATCATTGAAGCTATCTTTTGATTCGCTTGTTGACGGTAATTTGAGTTGAACGCATAGTTGAAGTAAAACGTGCAACTTATGTAAATGTATTCAAGTACGTTAGCGATAGCGTAAGCGACTATAAGCTGGTGAGGGTCTTTAAAGAACATGAGAAAATCAATCGATAATTGAAGTATGGACACGGGTAAGAGCAGCACGATAAATTCCACTCCCAGAATAAGCATGGTTTTGTAGTGCTGTTTGCGGTCTCTGGCAAGTCTTCTCCTATATTTTTGCCTGTTTGAAGAAGATGTTGCCACAGCGGCAGACCCGTTATCACTAGCTGACCTTGGAAAATTAGGTAGAGATAATGTTTCTGGGCCTATAACTACGAGCATTTCCTTATTTTTTTAACTGAAGGTTGTCTGCTCTAGCAGATAGGTCACTTGTATTAGCTAATTGGTTAGCTAATATTCTCGTATTAGACAAATTTCCTATTACGATCCATTTGACAAGCATGAGCAGGAGAAAGGGACCGATTTTGGTAAAGAATTCGCGTGATATGTTGTACAACCTCCACCATGGTCTCCACGATTTCTTTACAACCCAAAAATTGGCAGTGTATATTTTATTAAACTCATTTGGTTGCCAGAGGCTCACGTTGCAGTCGTCGGGGCAAATCGAAATTTCAACTGGCTTTTGATACCAGAAATAAGTCGGAACGTACCATACCAATGCGTATAAAGCTGCGAAAGCCACAAGCAGTCTCAAGTTGTATAACGTAAAAACTTGTCGATACCTAAATGGGTACTTGTAGGCGACCATGTGTGTCACGAAAAACAAGACGTACACCAAGTACCCGAGAGTAATGAACGGCTTGAACACTGGAAAATACCATCGCGTCATAAACCGTACGAATGGACGAGATGCTATAAGGTAGGATGAAAGTTCGGTTGCTCTCTCAGGATTCTTATAAGCCTTTGAAGCGAGCAAAGCGCTCCAGGTTTCAATTATGTTGGGCAAGAGTCCATAACATACGTTAAAAAGATTCACTAGGAAAAACCATCTGAGCAAACATTGACTAATGTTGAACGTATGCATGTTCGGTACGATGCTTCGAGACTCCATTACGATCCGGTCAGCTGTGCAGTATAAAAGCATAAATTACACTGGACAACAAAAAAAACAGCATGAACGATTTTTGAGGATTTTGTAGAGAATTTTATTGCGATAACGATCCAGGGTTTAGTTTTTTTCCCAATGCCTCCAATTTTTTTTAACCGCGTCCAATGTTCAGAAAAAAATTTAAATTTTTTTTTAACTATTAATTTTCCAAAAATTCCATTGGCACATTCAGATTCCTTATAAAAAAACATATCTAAGAAGGTTATTACCTAAAATTATTAGCAATTTACTTTCAAGTTATTTAGGATCAAAAAAAGGATTTTATGACGAAAACCACTAATTTTGTAAAAATAAAAAAATATAATTTAAATATTTAAAAAAAATTTAAGCCCCTTACGTTAATAATGAATGTTTTTGTTATCTAAATATATTTTTAAACTTACTACTCATAGGTATTATGATATAGAAGCCCAAAATACCCCAAAAATTTTAAAATCTCAACTTTGACACTTAATAACTAAAAATCTGAGGATAGTCTAAAATTCTGATTTCATATACGTGATCAGCGCCAAAAACTTGACCAAAAACCATAGTTGCCATAAATGATGCTTAGGGTCGTCCAAATTTTGTTGTCCAGTGTTATCGGCCTGTCCGCTTCTACAAAGCGTGAGTTTATGCATTACATTAATAAGATAGAGCACGTTTTGGGCCGAAATTTTATAAATGTTATAATTGGCTGGGGAGGTGTTCATTTTCTACTTCCAAGGTCGAAACATATTTCAGGTTTTTTTATATTTTATTTTTTTAAGGATGGCTTTAATTAGGGAAGTAAATTTAGCAGCTATGTGAATTATCCAGACGGGCCTTGTTGGTTTTTCATAGCAAAAATCTGGCTAAGCCTTTAAATATCTAACCATTAAAAACAAAAATTTTAAATATACATTATCTATTTTTTTTTAATTTTTTAAAACCTTATATATTAATAGCCTTGTGATGGCATGTCCAGACTCAATTTGTTTTTATATAAAAGTATGATTTTAATGTTTTTTGATAAACAAATTGATCTGATTAACCTTCAACCTAAATTTTTGATTTCAAATAAAATTTTTATTTAAAAAGCAAGCCCCTTTTGATTAATTGCGAACCTTTTTTGCATTTATTATTGGAAAATAGTATTTGCCGTTTTACATTTCAGTATAATTAAAAATAAAGATTCCTCAATAAAATTGTTAAATTGACCGGAAAAGGTAAATATATTTATTAAAATATGACAAAACATTTATAAAGGTTTACAAGAAATAGTGAAAATAAAGATTCTATGATATTCCAATAATTATGTTAACTTGTCAATGCATAGTTATGGCTTTTGGGAAATATTCTTCGATGTTTAACAGTGTAGGATGTTGCTGATATTGCCCCTAAAATGTTACCTGCATAGGTGAAAAACATATTAATCATGATAACATAGATAAAGATTTGTGAGAGATATTAGAGACAACCAAACTTGCTATCTTGGGGATTTTCATCCGTTTACACTTTTTTTTATCAAACTTTACAAGTAGCTATAAACAGAAATACATTAACACTTGCTAAACTGTTCAATTCAAACTTCAAATAACATTTAGGATAAAAATACGTATCCTATTTAGGTTAATATGCTAAAATCTTTGTATTTTTTGAATGTTTAAAAGCTTGGAACAGTTAATGTTTCTCATTATATGAAGTTTTTTTTCGGTGAGTATCATCAAAAATTCTCTGCGGCAAGATTCTTATTGCGTTCCTCCCCCAATAAATAAATGGTGCAGCATTTTCTGGAATGAGCATGTTGGCTACAATGAAAATGTCAGTCGTAGTCATTGACCTGTTAAAACAATACCCCCTCATATTCTTTAAAAAGTGGCATACTCTCCAGGATAAACCCGTGATATTTTAACAATATTTACATGTGATTTTATTTGCCTTAATATATTGTCGAATCGTCAAATGCTATTTGAATGGACTAGGCTAAATAGCCGAAGGCGAAAAGAAACTACGAGAAGCGAAAAATATATTTGAAATAAAATAGGAATCATTTTGTTTCAATCAATTTTAACACTTTTTTTGACATTAATATTTGTTAACCTGTAGGAAACAAGGCAGGTATCAAAAAAAGAGTTCAGGGTAAATGGGTTGGTTAAAGGACGAGGGGTGAGATAAATAAAACCGGCCACAAGTCATTCCCGATTAAATGTTCATTTGATTAATACAATCTATGATAGATCAATTTATTTTTTCTAAAGTAAACATTTAGGGGCACCTCGTTTAAAATAAAATTCTCCACTAGTAATGGCCTAAGTTACTAATTTTTTAAATTTTTCGAGACCTTTCAGGTCTACATCTTTCAGGTCTACGTTAAATTTAATCTAATAAATGTATACCTATGATTCCCAAAATGAATAGGATGCTACCAGCGGTAATGTATGTGTAAATATAGACCGGCATAAAATTGTATATTTCTATCAAACGTGTGCAACTGGATGAATTGTATTGTTCCAAATCCATTTTGGCAGATGACGATGGACTCAAAAAGTAAAAAAAAAATTGAAAAATTTTTTGATTAAATTATATTATTACTTATATCTTTCCCTCAGGTTAGGAACTAAGATTTTACTTGCGTTAAATATTTAATTGCTTTTAATGAAATATTTCTACGCCCACCTTCATTAGCTCTCGACGCTCAAGAAAGGTTCGGGTTTTTTTAATAAAGTTTTGCTAAGAAAATGGCTGAAATGAATAACAATATCTATTACGTTCTTAATTTTTTTTAGTCCATTCATTTTAATAATTGGTTCAGGTAATAAAAATTTTTTCTGCCCAAGTGCAAATTGAGTCTTTATTTTCGTCAAACATTCAAAAGCAAAATTAAAAAAAGCTGCCAAAATTATTTTATGCACATAAAATGCGAAATAAAAAAATTAAAAATTTTGAAAAAAAAATAAAATTTGTAGAATTTTTAAGTACACGTAAACAAAAACTTTGCACATGCCTTAAATAAATATATAAATCTGGTGTTAAAAATTTAAGCATATATCTAATTTTTGATAACTCATTATAAAATATTTTATGCCGAAAAGTGCTTGATCAACACTTTTTTATATCTTTGACCTAAGATGTAACACAAAAAAAGACTTAAAAATATTAAAGCATATTCGTATGTTGTTAAATCTATCTTTTTTTTTCCGGCCAAAAAATTGAGGTCGATTTTTAGAGTGTCGTTTAAATCTTTGGATCAACCCATCCCTAGCAGCCCTCAAGCTCAATTTTACTACCAACATCCAACGAATGGGGCAATAAACAACAACAACAGAGAGCATAAACAAGTCGTATATAAATTCAGGCCTGGGAAAACAATGAGCCAAAAAACTTTGGCTCATTTTTTCCCCTAAAACATAAAAAAAGAAAGGGGGGCAAATATAAAGGGCCAAAATAAGAATTCAAAAAAAGCCCTTACTAAGAAAAGGGGCAAAAAAAAACCCACAAAGAGTTGCTCTTAAAAAGAGCCCCAAAAAACCCATTTTATGTTTTCTATAATAATTTTGAAAAATTTTGATGGGTGGGTTATTTTTTCTTAAAGCTCCTAGGAGTTTTTTTTTAAGAAAAGGGGCTTTTTTTAAACATGCCCCTTTCTTTAAGCAAGAAAAGGGGCTTTTCTTTTGCCATGCCCACGAGTTTGTGGGCATTTGGGAAAAAAAACCCAAAAACTTGTTAAAAAAAAGCCCATTTAGTTTTTTTTTCCAGCCCTGTATATATTGTTTTTTAATGGGCTTAAATTAACATGATAATATTGAATGAATTTTATGCCTACAGCAACATATTTAATGGCTAGCAGCGTTCATTGACTCAAGATAATTGAGACACCTTTATGTTAGACTAATAAGGCTAAAATAATAATTCTAATAACATCTAGATTACCAATGCGAGAAATAATTTGGGCATGATTTAAGATCTGGGAATATTCAATTACGAACATTTTCTTTTTAATTAATCAAACGTAAATAAATATCATTTTGTATGCTGTAAATAACGAAAGATTTTTGATAATTATGAGCTAACCTTAAAGTCTTCATTTGAAAGTCACTACCTATAAACCTAAAATGTTAAAGAAAAAGAAAAAAAAATTAAATGTTATATACAGATAAATATCTAAAATAATTATATTTATAATAATAGCTGTTATAAATTTGGACATCTAATAACATGCTTATTTTAGAAAAGCATCATGTATTTGTTGGTGTGCCAGATATACTCTAAAACCTAAAGTATTAAAATTATTTTAAATATTTACAAAAAAAATATAAGTAATAAATAAAAATCTAAAAAAGTCAATTTGGTTACTTTTTTAAATTATACCTAAAAGAATTCTATAGAGGGAGACAAAAAGTATACGTGGATTAGGTCAGGGGCGTATTTAGGGGTGGTCCAAAGGGGGCAATTGCCCCCTTTAGAATTTTTTTTGATTTTTAAGATGTAACCAGCGGTTGAATATATATATCAAACACATTGGCGTAGGAGAGGGGGGGGGGTTGGGGATGGAACCCCCTCCAAGCATGCCATATCCCAACCCAAATTAAAAATTTTTAGTGCATATCCCCCCCCCCCCAAACTAAATACCAATTAAATATAAAATTAAATTACATTTAAAATTCCATTAATATTGGGCAAAAATTTTTTTTTAAAGGCCCCCCCCCCCCCCCCCAAGCTTTACAACTTGCTACGCCCTTGATCAAACATATAAAAGGGAGTAGAAATCAATAAAATTGCCATTATTTTGGAAAATATGCCTTTTAAATTAATTTTGCAAATAATATATCAAGCTTAGAATTAAATTTGTTGTTGCTTTCCTAAGATTTTCTTGCTCCACTTCAGAAAAGTTTCTGCATATGGATAAGGTCATCAATGAAGTTGATTATTTTCCGTTATCTAATTTTTGTCAACCTGTGTTAGTAGTTCTTAGTAATCTCTTTCTCGAAGCAAAATTTAACAAAGCCCTTAAAACTAACTTCAGCAAATTTAAGTTTGATGAACCTAGGATGCAAAGATATAATTATAACAAGTCTTAAACTTGTTTTATATATTGACTCAAACCTCCCAAACTTTTTAAAAACATAAAATTCGACTTTTTTCCCAATTTTAATATTCTGTAGTTATTTCCACTTGATTATTTTTTTTTTCAAAATAGGCATAGATTTTGTACTTAAGCATGCAGGGAATTGTTATTAATAAAATGTTCAAGTTTTTAAAAAAATGGCAAAATAAAATCATTTTGTTTAAACAATAAATTTAAATGCTTAAACGTAAACATTAAGCGTTTTTTTAATTTTCTGCAAAAATTTTCAAGAGTTAAATACCGCTAGTTTGAACAAACAATGTAAAATGGCAAACGCATTCGGAAAGAGAGTACAAACTTTTATTCTTTTATTTAGATTTTCACAATCCCCACCCAATATATAAATTTAACAATATATGCAACGAGAGGATGTACATAATTGATATTTAATTTTATTCTTTCTCAAAGCATTTTTTTCGGCCCTATAATCGAATCAAGCAAAAGGGTTATATAAAATTTTATATTTCTTAGTTTTATTTTACCCGGAATTCAATATTAAAAACAAAAACTGATTTTATTAAAAATATATCTGAATGGGTAAGCAGGAAATTAAATAAATTATTGTTTTAGTTAAGTATCCTATTTTTTATATTAAATTCAAAATATTTGACCATCCGGCATTTTTTAAGGGCATTAAGATGGTTATTCATTAAATACCATTTCGCCATCTTGTTTAGTTCCATTTATCAACTAAAATGATAAGAACGCTCTGGTTTGACCAGGGGCTTTTTGAAAGAGGGTCAAAAGGGGGCTGCCTTTATTTAGAAATATTTTTTAATTTTTATGATCTACTAGCGGTTGAATTTATTTATCAAGCATTTAAAAGGAACAGGGTAAGGAGGGGGGGGGGGGGTCCTAAGGGGCAATTGCCCCCCTTTAGGATTTTTTTTTTAATTTTTATGACATATTATTAGCGGTTGAATTTATATATTAAACATATAAAGAGGATTAACAAAAATTGCTACTTTTTAGAAAATATATAACCTTATAAAATAATAATAAATTATAAATATTCGAATTAAATTTATAGTTCCCTTCCAAAAAAATTTCTTGCCCCCCTTTAAAAAGGTTTCTGCACACGCTACTGGGTACCATACATAAAAAGGATTCTAACATTGGCTGGGGTGTAAAAAACAGTTAAAAAAACCATAGGTAAAAATAATTCATACAAATGTTGCCAAGCCATTTGAGTTAAAAACTCAAAATTGTTGCAAAATTTGAAAAAAAAGATATGACAATAAAGATAGCAGTGCACTAAAGAAAGTATTTAAATATGCTAGTATATTATTTAAATAAACTTTGATTTGCACTTTATATCAAAAATTTTGTCAAAAATACATTCATTGTGAATTATATCCTTAAAATTATGTCACCACAATACTGCCGAAGAAAGCTAGCTACAAACCTTATTTTGCCGGTTGATAAAAAAAACACCTCTACAATCAGTCAGTCAGGTTTGCAAAATTTAGGAATATTTTTTTTGAAATTTATAAAATTTAAAAAAAAAATATTTCTTTTTTCCAACTTTGAACGCTTTTTTTACATCCCAATTGAATAACGTAAGATTTTTATTTTTTTCATTTTTTTAAGAAAATTCATAAAGTCACTTTGCACGTGCCCTAATGAAAATAAAAATTTTGAAGGCATAATTTGAGCGCATATGAATTAATATGGTGTCCCTATTAAGTTTTAAGGTAAAATTTCGCCGCTTTTCGGGGATTTTGCTTTTTGTCAAAATTATTAATTCAGACAAAAGTTTATTTCCTGATTTTTATTTTAAATAAACGGATAACACTAAAAAATAAGGTTGCAATTATATAATTTTAAATTTAAAATGGGAATTTAGTGCGGCTAATACATGTTTCAATATTGCAAGAAAAACATTCTTAAAAAAACTAAGAATATAGGTTTTTTGGTGGTTTTAGAATATGCCTAACAAAATATTTTTTATTATAATATTTTTAATTTTTTCTAATTTTATTTTACACTTGCCACCTTAACCGGCGAATAATAATGTGAGAAATTTGTTCCGGCCACTTTTTAACCTCTCTAACTTCAAGGTTTTAAAGCTATGATCTTTATTTTTTTATTATTTTAAAGGTAACTACATGCTTTTTAACTATAGACTATTATAAGTTAACATTAATGAATTTAGATTTTAATTGACACAAAGTAGAAAAAATCTGTAAAATTAAAATTTTTCTTGTTTCCATTTTACAATAAATCAGTAAATTACATATAAGTATTATTGATCTAATCGTGTTTTTACACCTTTTAGAACATATTCACAAAGTTTTATGAAAAAAATTTGGTATAAATTATAGGCCATTGTTTAACATAAAAAAATTAGATATTTTAAAGAAAAAAAATAATCCATATTATAACACAGGACAACGAAAAAAACAACAAAATAATTTATTTACGGTTTTGTAGAGAATTTTTTTGCGATAACGTTCCTGAGTTTAGTTTCTTTTGCAAGGTCTCTAATTTTTTTAAACCTAAAAGAAAATTCCACAAAATTTCTTTAACTCTTAATTCTCCAAAAAAAACTAGTGTCATATTCAGATTCTTTAAACATATTTAAAAAGAGTTATAGCCAGGGACAAATGCAGAAACTTTTCTAGAAATTTTTTTGAAGGAAAGGAACTACAATTTTTTTTTTAATATTGATATTTTATTTGCAAAATTATTTTATAAGGTTAACCAAATAAAAGCAATTTTATAGATTTATATTCACTCTTATATGTTTGATATATACAACCACTGGCTACATCATAAAATTTAAAAAAAAATTCTAAAGGGGGGCATAATTGCCCCCTTTTGACAACTTCTAAATATGCCCTGGTTATAGCTAATTTTTTTGCAATTTAGGCTGCGGCTGGTGAACAAAAATATTTTGGATGAACAAAAGTGGCACTCTTTAACATTGAGGGTGAGAGTGGAAATTTCGTTAAGCATTCCTAACGACCAAAAAACTTAAATTCTCATTTGATATTTGCCGCTAACATTTTTTTTTAAATATTTTTTTTACAATTTTTAAAAAATATTAGCCGTCCTTACTTACAAGTTATTTAGGATTAATCATATTTTTATATAATTGATAAAGTAAAAAATAGTTAAATATAATATAAATGCCTAAACACAGGTCAACAACATAAAAGAATTTTTGCCCATAATGGCCTTATCTTCATACACATATTTTGTTTTTAGTATCTTGGCCTTCACTTCTTACATTCCTTACTGTTTTCCTTTTTTGACTAAATTGACAAATCAAAAATACCAAAAAGAAAAAATTTTTGAATCTTTTTAATATATAAAAATTCTTAATTTGTTTAAAAATCTGAAAAATTAATTTTTTATTTTTCCATATCACGTTGAATAAATCATGTAAGTAAATTAAATGTATCAATATTATTAATCGTGTTTTTACGTCTAAAAAACAATTATTGAGAGTATCAACCAGATACTTTAAAAAGAAAAAAATAATTCATATCAAACTGGACAACAAAATTTGGACGACCTTATGCATCATTTATGGCAACTCTGGTTTTTGGTCCAGTTTTTGGCGCTGATATGAATATGAAATCAGAATTTTAACTAATACCTCATATTTTTAGTTATTTGGTGTCAAAGTTGGGATTTTTTAATTTTTGGGGTATTTAGGGCTTCTATATCATAAACCCTATGGGGAGTAACAATAGTAAAAATAATTTAAGATAACAAATACATTTATTAATTTTTTTTTAATATTAATTTTTTTTTTCATTGTTAGCTTTTTGCCATTGAGGCAGTGAGCTCTTTCAATTTAAGTCTCCATTTGTTTCTATCTCTACACTCATTTCTATTTAGGTTGTGACATCTCATGCTAGCGTCTACTCTTTGAGACCAGGTGAGTTTAGGTCTGCCCCTTTTATTCTTGCCTTGCACTTCAATTGCATTTACCAGATTGCTTAGATACCCGTCCTTTTGCCTCATAACGTGTCCAAACCATTGGAGTCTCTTGATTTCGACTTTATTTTGTATGGGTGTTATGTGTAAACTTCCAAGTATTTGATCGTTGCGGATCTTGTCTTTGCGAGTCACCCCGAGAAACATCCGTAGCATGCGCATTTCCATCGTTTGTAGTATTCTTTCATCGCTTTTCCTTAACGCTGTTGTTTCTAAGCCGTATGTTATTGCCGGTTGTACTATGCTTGAGTAAGCCTTGCCCTTAACATTTATTGGTATATTTTTGTCGAACAGGACACCTGTCAACGATATTTTAGCCACCCAACTTTGAGTTTGTTCCTAACTTCTTGCTCAACGTTTCATAGGATTGTAGGTAAGCACCTAGGTAGGTTGCTGTTGGCTTTGATTTGAGAGACCAGTCATCGTTAATTACCAGTTGTTCACCTTCTGAGCCTCCGAAAACTATCAATTCAGTTTTGTCTTTGTTAATTTTTACGCCTAGCTTTTCAATCGCTTTTGTCCAATTATTCAGACTTTCAACACATCTCCTGCGGGTTTTCAGTCATTAGTAGAATGTCGTCAGCGTACAGTATGTGCCACGGTGGATTTGTGGCAACGCTCTTTGAGATCACGTCCATCACGGCGATGAATAGTAGGGGACTTAGGGCCGAACCTTGGTGCACACCTTCATTAATTGTAAGTCCTTTCGATGTTCCTGACGAACTCCATACATACGTCAAATTTCTTTTATACATACTCTGAACCAACTTGATATACATCTCAGAAACATTCTTTCTCCTCAAAGCCCACCATACTACTGATCTTGGAATTTTGTCGAAAGCTTTTTCCAAATCAACCAATGTGCAGTAGAGCCTTTTATTCTTTCTCGTGAAACGTTCTGCCATGTTGCGCACGGCATGAATCGCGTCAAATGTCGACCTTCCTTTCATGAACCCGCATTGCTCAATACCTATATCGATTACATCTCTTAATCTGGCTTCTATGACTTTTTCGAAAAGTTTGAAAGTATGTGACATTAGTTTGATGCCTCTGTAATTAAGGCAGTCAAATGCGTCGCCTTTATTTTTGAAGATTGGAATAATGTAGCTTTCTTGCCAATTCGGAGGTATTTTCTGATATGTTAATATCGAATTGAATAGAGTCGTTACCGAAATTCCCTCATCTCCTAAAAATTTCCAGCACTCAATGGGTATGTTGTCGGGGGGGACCTGTGGCTTTCCCGTTTGAACTCTTTTTGAGCTGAAGGCTGACTTCTGATTTTGAGATTGGTGGTATTAGGTTACAGTTTGGGGGTATCTAGCTCAATTCTATTTGTGTCGCTGTTCAGTAATTCATTTAAGTATTCTTTCAAGGCTCCAGTACCTTCGTTTGATCCACGAAAAGCTTGCCTTCTTTGTTTTTGATGAACCTTACGTTTCCGTCACAATCTCTTGACTATCTTTCACGTTGCTTTGCCATCTTGTATACCAAATTTTGTCCACTTTTGGTGGCCATCTCCTTGTATGCTTGTTCATATACTTTCTTTTTCGCTTCTCGTACGACATTTCTCACAACTTTGCATTGTTCTTTGTAATCAGCTTGTCGTTGGTCAGTTGACTCTTTTTCCATCGTTTGAGCAGCTTTTTCTTTTCTGATATTTCCCTTTCAACTCTTTCATTCCACCACCATGTAATTCTCCTCTTATCACGCTCACCTTTTGTAGTTCCAAGTATTTCTTTCCCGGCCGCTTTGAGTTTTGAAGTTCATAAATTTAAAATTAGTGGTTTCGTCATAAACTCCGTTTTTTAATCCTAAATAACTTGAAAGTAAATTGCTATAAATTTTATGTAATAACCTTCTTATAATATGTTTTTTATAAGGAATCTGAATATGTCAATAGATTTTTTGTATAGGAAAAATTTTTTGTGAATTTCTTTTTTAATTTAGACGCGGTTTAAATTGGAGGCATTGGAAAAAAAACTAAACCCGGGGTTATTAGCAAGAAATTTTCAAACCATCAATATCGTTTATGTTGTTTTTTTTTGTTGTCCAGTGTTATCATACAATAAAAACATTTTTTAGACTCAATACTAAAATTCTTAAAATATTATCTAAAACAAAGTTTAAACATTCAAGTTTGAAATTATAAAGATTTAATAGCGTGGGTTTTAATTGAAATTGAAAGGGTGAAATCGACTCTTATTTGGTTGGGGACAGATTCTTAGAATCTTTCATATATGAGAATGGGCTTTTTTAGCTCTGATAAAACACAAAAAGCTTTAACTTAAAATACTTTGACATAACACAACCTTGATTGCACTTAATTAAGAGGAACATGCATTTAAATCTATAGGCATATATTACACATTATTAGAAAAAAATTTTGAGATCTATATTAATATAGTTTAAAATCCATAAGTAATTGACAAAATGATGTTGAAACCAATTTCACATGCAGATAAAATATATAATTGCCATTTGCTAATATAGGCTATTTAAAACATATAAAATTTATTGATTTATCATAAGGGATTTAGTATAGTTTTATTATAAAGTTACATATGTACAAATACAAACCTAAATGTGAAAAATTTAACAAACTTGAAATAACATACGTAACTTCTTAATTTTACATTGTGAGAGCTTTATTTCCTTTTAAACAAAATTTACCAAGCCCACCTTAGACTCAATTTCAAAATGTAACAAAAAGTATTGTCAGTACCAAAATTATTTTCTGGGAATTTCACGATCACCTTATTATATAATATATACTTAATATGCAGAAGCTAAAAAATTTTTTTATTTAAATATTATGGTTTACATCATTTGAGAGTATGGGGTTTATACAAATTTAATTGAAAATTTTCAAACAGATTTTTTAATAGAGACTACATTTTATTACTAGTTTGGTTTATTTTAAATTAAAAAAAAAGTCACAAAAAGACTTATATATTTTATAATATTTTTTAAGATAATGGGTTGTAGTCCATATAAATTTGACAGTGCTCATCGCAGGTTAGAGTGCATTTAATCATTTCCTTTTTTTTTAAATATAAAAATCAATGAAATTTTAGAATTTTTACTTTCTAAAAGCACATATTTAATAAAAGTTGCTAATTTTTGTTATTAAAATAGTAATTCTGAAGAAAAATTTTTAAAAAATTTAAACAAATAAAATTATAAAATATATTAAAAAAATGAAGTCTGAACGCGCCTTTTTAACAGAAAATTTCATATTTGTTATATTTTTTTACACTAATCATTAAATCAAATGCGCTTAATTTTTTTTTAAATTTTTTTTTCTAAGTTGTTCCTATACTTATTTAAAATTTAAAATCAGCTAAATTTGGAGATACAATTTTAAAAAATAAGAATTTATGTTTTCTGGTTGTTTTAGGGAAAGTATAACATTATTTTAAAAAATTAAATATTTATAGCCATTAATTAATTAAATGCAATTTTTACTTTATGTTTTACGCAGCCCTACATTCTTAGGTATTTAATACTGGACAAAATAAGTCATCTGACTCTCCAAATACCACTATCCATTAATTAGCACATTACTTTTGCACAAATGGAAAATAAGCCCAAGCCTATGGATAAACTAAATAAACTTCAAGAATCTGTTCGCATTGGTGGAAAAGTTAGAGTGATTATAATTTATTTTTAGGGCACGGCTCGTCGAAAGAAAAAGGTTATTCACCGAACTGCCCTAACAGATGATAAGAAACTTCAAACAACCTTAAAAAAATTAGCAGTTAACACCATACCTGGAATTGAAGAGGTTTAATTTATTAAATTAATTTATAGGTAAATATGATAAAAAATGATGGAACGGTAATACATTTTAATAATCCGAAGGTGCAAGCATCTCTTGCTTCAAATACCTTTGCTATAACTGGCCATGGTGAAACAAAAAGTTTACATTTATTTTTGTAACTTAGAATTTTTTGTTAATTTTTATAACTTTGCATTGATAAAGATTTTACTGAATTGATGCCAAATATTTTGAATCATTTGGGAAATGGATATTTAATGCCATATAGTGATAAAAAGGAGGATAAATCTGAAGGTTAAAAATTATTTTTATATGCTTTGCTTTGTGTCAAAATATATGAAATGATTTTAGGTAAAAAAGAAGAGGGAGATGATGAAATACCAGGTAACAATTTTTAAATTTATGACATATATTGCTGAATCTAAATCTAATTATTTTTTATGATAATACATTTAGATCTAGTGGAGAATTTTGATACTTATCTCAATCAAGATGGAACCCAGTCTTAATATTTTTGAATTTTCTTTATTCTGATATGCTGCATGCAATTTTTGACTTAAATAAAATATATATTTACATTATACATAAGTTTTGTAACAATAATAATGTGCTAAATACGTTGCTTCTTTCTTTAAATTTAAAGTATAATCAAATAAACATTTTTTGACTAGGAAAAACTTACAAACGTTGTTTGAGAGATACAAAGATTAGTTCATATATATTTAAAAATTGTAGCAATTTTACTTAATTTATGGGCCTAAAATACATGGCTGGGAAAAAAACAAAATGGGCTTTTTTTAACAAGTTTTTGAGTTTTTTTCCCCAAATGCCCACAAACTCATGGGCATGGCAAAAAAAGCCTCTTATCTTGCTTAAAAAAAAGAGGCATGTTTAAACAAAGCCTTTTTTAAAAAAAAAAACACCTTGGAGCCTTAAGAAAAAATAATCATCCACCCATCATTATTACAAAGAATCAAAATTTATTGAAATTATTATAAAGAAAACAAAAATTGGGCTTTTTGGTGCTTTTTTTAAGAGCCAATTTTTGTGGATTTTTTTGCCTTTTTTCTTAGTTTGTCCCTTTATGTAGCTTCCTTACTTTCTTTATGTTTAGTGGGAAAAAATGAGTCAAAGTTTTTTAGTTCATTGTTTTCCCAGCACTGCTAAATTTTTTTGTAAAAGAAATAGTATGACTCCTAATTTTCTCTTATCACCTAAACAAGAAATGGTGATTCAACAGTTTAATAAGAAGTATTTGGCTTTTTTGGCCAAATTGACTAATTTTGTGACCCCAAGAGAACTTTATAAAGAAATTTATGAAAATTTTTTTAAATAAATTTCTTTGTAACTTATATATATTAATAAATAAAGTTTTTAATTATATTTACAACATTTAGATAGTAATGTATTTGCCACCCTAAATGACCCGGTTTATCATTGATTCAAAAATATTTGAATATAATTTAACTATTCTAAATACAATAATTTATTTAATACCTTGTATTTGTTTTTTTTTACATTTTTGTGTATATTTTTAATGTTTATAGCAGGGCTGGGAAAAACCAAATGGGCTTCTTTTAACAAGTTTTTGAATTTTTTAAAATGCCCACAAACTTGTGGGCATGGCAAAAGAAAAGCTCCTTTTCTTGCATAAAGAAAAGGGGCATGTTTAAGTTTAAAAACGCCCTTTTTAAAAAAAAATTCCCATGAGCTTTATGAAAAAATAACCCACCCATTATTATTATTAAGTAAATATCTAAATTTTTCGAAATATAGATAAAACATATAATCAGGGCTGGGAAAAAAAACTAAATGGGCTTTTTTTTAACAAGTTTTTGGGTTTTTTTTCCAAATGCCCTCAAACTCGTGGGCATGGCAAAAGAAAAGCCCCTGTTTAAAAAAGCCCCTTCTCTTAAAAAAAACTCCTAGGAGCTTTAAGAAAAAATAACCCGCCCATCAAAATTTTTTGAAATTATTATAGAAAACATAAAATGGGTTTTTGGGGGCTCTTTTTAGGAGCCACTTTTTGTGGGTTTTTTTTTGCCCCTTTTCTTAGTAAGGGCTTTTTTTGAGTTCTTATTTTGGCCTTTTATTTGAAGCCCCCTTTCTTTTTTTATGTTTTAGGGGAAAAAATGAGCCAAGGTTTTTTGGCTCATTGTTTTCCCAGCCCTGCATATAATGGGCTTTTTGAAGCTCTTTTAAGAGCCACATTTTGTAGTTTTTTTTTCTTAGTAAGGGCATGTGCCAACAGATTTTTTGGAAAATTCATAGTTAAAAAAATTTTGTAAATTTATTTCTGAACTTTGGACGCGGTTTAAAAAAAATTGGAGGCATTGGGAAAATACTAACCGTGTCGTTATCTCAAGAAAATTCTCTACAAAACCCTTACGTTGATGTGTTGTGTTTTTTGTTGTCCAGTGTAATTCATGAATTAAGCAGGTCTACAAAAAAAATGATACCGTAAACTTTAATAACATCAATATAAAATAATTTTCATAATGACCTTACCTCATATGTTTTAACCTTTTTTTATAAATTTATATAATCTCAGATGCTAAAAATCTATGACTGATTTTTTGAGTAATTGCGATAACACCTAAAAAACCATACACAAATTACTTGTAACTTTATATCAATCAAAAAATTAACATTAAAGTTGAGCAAAATGTTTGACACCAGGACAGACGGTGAAATAGAAATTCTTCTAGTAAAAGCTTTTTTGTATAAACAATTTTTTTTATATTTTTTGTAAATTTTAATTTTGAGGCTGGATAAAGTTTTATTAGAAAAAAAGACAAACTTGTAAAGTTTTAAAGGTTGTAGATCTGGTCATTAAGTTAGCTCATTTAAAAAATTGTCAAGCTGTGTGAATTCTGGGCTTGATATCAAAATTTTAGGCTGTTTTTGTTAAGGCCAGAGCCGTGGACCTAAATTGTTTAATATGTTGAGCGAATCGGAATATTATAGCACGGTTCAAACTTTAACCTGTACCTGTCTAGCATTTCCTAATCAACCTGTTCTATTAACTTTTTAAACCATAAACAAAACAGAAGGTTTGTTGCAAATCTTGCAATTTATTTTTTTGCTTTTTACTTGTCTTGTTTTTATAATATTATTTAAATATCAAAATAAAAAACATATAAACTCATGGCCACACTTGCAAAAATAAATATCTAAAATTTGTTAATATGATTTGCGGGGGCTGTAAAATTGCTAGGGCCATTGCATTGCCCAATAATTGCTCATTTCCCTGCAGAAGAATTCTTTTGAAACCTTTCTATCTATCATTTTTGTAAAAGAACTTTAAATTTTTTGAGTTCAAACTACTCACTGACTAAGCAGCATCAATGAAAATTCACGAAATCAGCAAACTTTTTATATTCCATAACAAATATGTTATTGTAATGATACATAAAAAGTTTTGATTCTTTAACTTTAGTTCTAATTGAGAATAAAAAATTTTTTTTTCTTTCTCAAAATGTTGAATATCTTAATCCCTGCTTTACTAATCATTTATTTAACTTCATCTGTCCAAAGTAAAATATACTTTTGACTAATAAATTATAAATGAGGTCACCTTAATTCTATTCAAATATACAAACTGCTGCTCAAAAGTCTTTGCCATCCCTTAATTTAAAAAATGGCGTAAAATGTTTTACGATAATAATTAATAAGAATATTTGTTAAAATCATTATTTTTTGATTATCAGCTATGTATAATAAATATCATTTAATTTCCGAAACTTGTAAGTATAGGTGCGTTTTTTATCGAAAGGACTTATAGATTTTGGACATCAAGTTTGTTATTTTTTTTGCTCAATTATTTATCTGCTTTTGCTATAATATTTTTTTTTCCAAATATGGGCACTGAATAACAATAAAATTTTAAGTATACCGCAAAGCCTCATATTGTCAAAGAATATATAAAATCATTTCTTTTTCCACCTTGACTTAAAAAATGTGGTAAATTTAGTTTTTTATAAAATTTTGCTTCTTTATTTTGTACAAAAAACACTTAAAAAAATTCTGCTTAAATGATATTGTTAATATAGCCATAAGAAGTTCTATGACTACGTTCCATATTCCCTTAAAACCATAATTTGATTGCCTGTTACTTAAAAGTTATTAGATTCTTATAGGAAAGCGTCTATTCATTGAAACTGCAATATTAGGTTTAATATCTCCCCCAACCCTCCCAATTTTTAGGGGCATAAAAAATTTATAAAATCCTAAAGTTTTTGACTTTAAAGAACTTATTTATAGTTGCAAAATATATGAATTTATTAGCAATTTAGTGAGCTAGATAGTTTAATAAAACGGCTTATATGACGAAAACCAATAATTAAGGAAACAAAAAAAACGTTAAAACGTTACCTTTTGAATAAATGTTTTTTTTAATCCATACTTTTATAAAATCTGTTCCCATCTATTAGTTTTGTAATTTAACAATAATACAGAGGTAAACAAAAATATCAAAAAAAATATTAAATGTTAGACCGTGATCCCTTTAATGAATACCCTTTCTCATAATTTTTCGTTTTCTGTATATAAAGGAAACCAGACCAAATTGACAATTTCGCAATTCCAAAAAATAAAAATTTTTGTAAATTTTTTTTATAATAAAGTTTTTAAATATGTCAAGCTCATAAACTCACATTTTAATAATAGAGAAAACTTGGCATCCCAACCTATAAAGGATACGCTATATTATCGATTTTAAATGATATAACTTGATATTTAAGTTTATTTAGCTGTTGAAAGTGTACAAACAAGCTTTTAAATTATCTCTAAATCTCTTTTGGTTACTCAACATTTTTTTTTATAAATTTTGTTTATAGCTGACTTACAATGTTTGATTTCGGATTTGATTCCATATAATAGCAGGTCTGTACAGTTAGGTTAAAACTCCCCTTAATTAACCTGTGTTAAAAATTGATAACAACTCAGTAGTATAATGCATTTAAGCTGCAGCTTGATACAATTTGAGGAGTTAAATATTTTGAGGCATATCTAAATGGGGCATAATCTGTTATTAAAACGTTAATTTCTAAATTTTTAGGTTCATTTAAAAGTGTTTTATAATATATCTATAATATAGGACGCGTACAGACTCAGTATTTTTTGAAAAATTTTAAAATTTAAACTTTTTGACATTAAACGCTTTTTTACAAAAAGTCGCCTATTGTGTTATTAGCATTTAAATAGTTGAGAGAAAAGTTTTTAAAAAATTTAAAATTTTAAAAATTTAAAATGAGTCTTAACGCGCCCTTAGAAAATCACAATCTAAACACATCCAAACGAACAAGTAGTCAGTTTGGGTAAGGTCGTCCTCGTTAAATCTACAATGGCGCGACCAATGTTTTATCAATTTTAGTCTTATATTCAGGGTCGGACATTAATAATCAAAAAATGATGTAGATAAAAAATATGTATTGGAGATTCTAAAAATAGATCACAGATAACAGATCATTTTTTGAGAACCTAAATAGATCATGGATAAAATATAGCATCTATTGGGCTTTTTAAAAATTTATATAGGTCATAAATTTAATAAAAGCATTAGTTTGAATGTTGAGCTAAATTTATTTGTTTATAATATATATAATAAAATAATAAAGGGAACTCCCCCTATATTACACTATAACAGTGTATATAAGGGATCCCGTGTATAGAAATTTTGATTTGCGACATTCAATATGTAATGATCAACGACCACATATTGAATGTTTCACTTAGTGAGCTCCTCTCATAATACTTATACTGGTAGATATAAGGGAACTAAGTTCTTTAAGATTTTAGTCAAGTGACACCGAATGTTAATTGATCGCGTTCATTATGTTGAATATATTTCTAATTACAAATATATATCTTTGAGCGATAATCTTAAGTATGTTTCCTATTAAGGCTATTTTTATTAATTTAATAATTTATATTTATTGCATATATATATACGTAATATATAAAAAAATCATATATAAAAATTTTAATGTAATTCGGCGAAGACAATGCTGTAAATTTGTCTTCATATGATCATAAAAATTTAAAAGATTATAAGATTTCAGAAAATTTAAAACCCTTCTTGTCGCTTGGTGACAAGCCCGATCAAAAGAAGTCAGCGTCCATCCCCTGTTAATTAAAAAATTTTGACCAAATAGGAAATTTAAAAAAAATATCTTTATATTCCTGCAATTATTTAACACAGAAAAATTCTCCCTTTTAATTTTAAACGGCAAATGTTTAGTTAGTTAAATATTCTTGAATTCTTTATTTTCCAATGCTAAGATGGTTGCTAACTTTTAGATAAATATTGCAATAAAAAGAATATATGAGGAAAAAGCACATTTTAAATGCGTTTTCCCTAATCAACATTATTTATTGTAAATATATTTATCGATTCAAAAAACTTATTGAAAACATTTTGAGTTTGAATGTACAATGAACCTACAAATTTTATCAAAATTTATTATATTCATATTTGGAAAAATTTTGATATTGAAAGCTAACCCACAAAAATAATTCTATAATATCACTAAATTTTTTTCATTATTGTTTTCGTTTAATTATTGTTAAATATAACAATTTATACATTATCATTTTTACCCCTTATATAATCAAGTTTTTCTGGATATTTACAATTGAAGCCCTAACAGAACTTAAAACAAATATCACCTCAAGTATTGCAAAAATCCAACTCCGGAAAATAAAACCGGATCATTGATCAATGTAAAAAACAACATTCTCTTTGAAACTCATTCAATTACTCCAAAACTTAATTACATAACAATGTATTCTCCTTCCATGCACACCGGAACATGTAAATACACTTTACATAACAATATATCTCTTTGTAATTAGAAATATATTCAAAATAATGAACGCGATCAATTGAAATTCGGTGTCACTTGACTAAAATCTTAAAGAACTTAGTTCCCTTAAATCTACCAGTATAAGTATTATGAGCGGAGCTCACTAAGTGAAACGTTCAATATGTGGTCTTTGATCATTACATATTGAATGTCGCAAATCAAAATTTCTATACACGGGATCCCTTATATACACTGTTATAGTGTAATATAGGGGGAGTTCCCTATAATAATAAAGAAATGGTATATTAATGAATAATGGTTGTGACAATTATAAAAAGATAAAAATAAAGATATATGTTAAATCACAATATCATAAGATAAATGGAAAGAAAAAAATTCATTTTTTTAAAACTATTTATTCCAACATTTAATCAGATTTGCCTGTTAGAAGTTAAAACTAAGTTAGTGAGACCAAAGAGTTGTTCGACGGGAGCAGATGAAGGTAAAATGGAGTTGTATTTAATGAAAATTGGTTTAATTAAAGTATATAACTCAAGTGATTTAATTTCACTCGAAGAATCCCTCGTATAATTTAAAACTTCTATTTCAACCATACCCAAATCTCTATTGTGGTTTTATAACCAAAAAATCTTCACTCATGGAAGGAGTAGATAGAATTTCAGGCTCGACAATATCTGATGATCTTATCTTAGTAGATTCAAGAATAAGTAATTGACAAAATGTGTGGTAGAGTAGAAGTTGATTCCCCAGATATCTTTATAAACAAAATGTTGGTACAAGTTAATTTGATCATTTTACAAATATCGATTGTATTATAATAATTTTTAGTTAATAGATTTGACCGTTGCGAAAGAACAGCCTATGATGAGACTTGGTGCCGTTGCAAAAAGGGATTTTATGGACCCACCTGTGACCTTAGTATTAATTAAGCTAATATATTTTGTTAATTTATACAAGCCCCTTATATGTAATTTTATCATTAATCGATTTTTCTCTATCAAAGTAAAAAAAAATTCAAAAAATAAAACAACAATAGACATAAAAAAAATTAATTTGTTATGTTTGAATAAATAACTATTTAAAATATTTTCAGTCTTAAAAATTTGTTTTTTAACAAAATAACAACTATCAAAAGAAAACAGATTAATCAATAACTAGTATTTTGACTAATTAAATGCATTTTTGCTCATAAATCCATTTTAATCATTTTCCTTTATTAAGATTGTTCATGCGACTCCTGGTGCGATCAAAAAGACGGAGATTGCAGTTGTATTTTTAACTTTACGCAACCCCACTGTCAGCCAAGTAAATTTACATTTATTATTTTAACTCAAAATATTTACTTAAAATTCTATTGGTTTTTAACCAAGGGCGTAGCAAGTTGTAAAGCCTGGGGGGGGGGGGGAGGGGGGGGGGGTTTAAAAAAAAATTTAGTTTGAAATCTAATGATTGTTACTTAATTTTGCTTTCTAAAATTTGAGTAATCATTAAGGACTTTTATAAATAATGTTTATATAAACAAGCATATATGGTATTGTCAGCATCCAAACGCAATATTCCGCCGGCGGAATATTGTCTGGACTTGACCTCAGCGTCCAAAGCTTATATTCCGCCGGCGGAATATAAATTGGCGTATAGTCAACGACCAAAACGCATTTTCGCCGGCGGAATATTGTCTGGACTTGAGCTCAACGTCCAAAGCTTATATTCCGCCTGAAATTTTTTTCAAAATTTAAGGGACAAACAGTGAACTTTATGTGATTAATTTTAAAATATTGATTATTAGACGTTTTTGATTTTTTATGCTTAGAATATGAAATGTTTAATGAATAAAGGTCATGTTGCATTTAAAATTAGGGTTAAGGGCTAAAATAGTGCTAAAAACTTAAAGATTTAAAGATTCATATTTGGATCGGTGTATTTAGAAGCGCTTCAACTGCACATTTAAAAGCGCTTAGATTTTTTAGATACCCTCAGGAGTGCGATAAAAACCGCTCAATTTTTTTGTTTTTAAAATTAAGCGAAAGACTCTAAAAAACGCCGAGGTATTTTTGTAATGTACCTGTGACTTTAGCACCAAGAATCCTAACTCGCAATAATCAACTGTAAGCAGGAAAACACATACTAAGGTGCCTTAAAACGCGTAGGTGATATTGAGAGCACGCAAAAAACTCCTAAAATAGTGGAAAAAAATGAATTAGGTCTGCGCACATGTGTCAAACTTTTAAAAGCACCAATAATAAAAAATTTACAACTTTTAAGATTTATATAAGTCTTTTTTAACCCTTTGTTAATATTAGGGCATTCCCTGCCTAGCTGGCCCTTAAAAATGCGATATTGGAATTAATGGAAGGTTTATAATTTAAATATCTCCAATTTTAGTCCAGTTAACGAACCTGCTTTAGACCTTCCTTAAAATTTTTTTAATTTCAATATTCCTATTTTGTACCAATTAAGAATTAAAACATTTTAAAAATTAAGAAATACGGTTGGATTATTGTAGGCTCAATATAATTTCAAGTTCAAAGTTTATCTAATATGTATATTTTGACAATCTTTTTGGATTCCCAGCCAATATTTGAAAGTCGCGTACTCACATAACTAAAAACTTTTGGTTATTAGGAACCAATGAAGGCTCAAAAGCACGAATCCTGAATTTTAGATCGCCCCAATTGTTTTGTAAAGAATTGAGGTATCTTAAACTTGAGCGAAACCTAACGTGCAAAATATAAATTACATTATAATTAAAGCCTAACGATATTAATTTGACGCTGAGTATTTATAAAGGCGCGCATTTAGAACCAAAATTTTTTTTTCCAAATTTAAGGCCTGCTATAATCCAAAAATAAGGCCCGAAAATTTTTAAATACAAGCTAAAAAAGTGTTGTTTTAAAAATACAGTAAAAATAGAGAGTAAAAGTTAAACCATTTATCGCGTGAAAATAAATTTATCGTTTTTAGTTCTTGTTAATAAACAAATAGAGCATATAAAATTCAAAACTTTAGCCCATCTCGGCCCGTAATTTCTATTTTTAAATTTTAGCCCAGTGCTTTTGGCCCGTTATAAATTTTAAACCGTCCTGGCCCTTATTTCCTGGCGGGCCGGGGGCAGGACTCGGTTCTCGACTTTAATCTCTAATGTGATTGTAGGCAAATCTTTTAAGAAAAAATAAATCGTAAAATGAAGAGGGCTTTTAAGCGGAGCAGGGTTATGATTATTATTGAATTTCTCTATTTAAAATTATACATTTGTGTGGAAATTTGATCCTTTGGGGTGAATAAAATTTTATAAAATGATAAAAGCTCATTTTTTTGATTCTAGTAAATTAACTTAGTATTCACATAATAACTTTTTTTTTATTAGTTAAGGCTACAATTTCGGTAAAAGCACTAAATCCTCACAATATAAGCAGATTTGCGGCCTAAAAATATAAACCTTCCATTAATTCCTATATCACATTTTTAAGGGCCAGCTAGGCAGGGAATGCCCTAATATTAACAAAGGGTTAATTAAGGCTTGTATAAATCAAGTTGTAAATTTTCTATTAATTTGGTGCTCCTAAAAGTTCGACACCTGTGCGCAGTCCTAATTCATTTTTTGCACTATTTTAGGAGTCTTTTGCGTGCTCTCAATATCACCTACGCGTTTTAAGGCACCTTAGTATGTTTTTTCCTGCTTACATTTGAATCTTTATTGCGAGTTAAGATTCTTGGTGCATTCACAGGTAAATTACAGAAATACCTCGGCGTTTTATAGAGTCTTTCGCTTAATTATTGCGCGGTTTTTATAACATTAGCGCACTTTTGAGGGTATCTAAAAAATCTAAGCGCTTTCAAATGTGCAGTTAAAGCGCTTCTAAATACACCGGTCCAAATATGAATCTTTAAATCTTAAAGTTTTTAGCACTATTCTAGCCCTTAACCGTAATTTTAAATTCAACATGACCTCTATTCATTAAACATTTCATATTCTAAGCATAAAAAATCAAAAACGTCTAATAATCAATATTTTAAAATTAATCACATAAAGTTCACTGTTTGTCCCTTAAATTTTGAAAAAAATTTCCGGCGGAATATAAGCTTTGGACGTTGAGCTCAAGTCCATACAATATTCCGCCGGCGAAAATGCGTTTTGGTCGTTGAATATACGCCAATTTATATTCCGCCGGCGGAATATAAGCTTTGGACGCTGAAGTCAAGTCCAGACAATATTCCGCCGGCGGAATATTGCGTTTGGACGCTGACAGTATTAAGATAATTATAATATTGATATATTATATGCAATAAATTTTTATATTAATGATACAATTATGTAATGAATTTATATAATAAATATATTAACTATTTTAATTTGAGGGGAAGGGAGATTTTAAAGTTAAATATTTAAAAATATTTTAAATGTAATTTAATTTTATATTTAATTGGTATTTTAGTTTGGGGGGGGGGGGGGGGGGGATATGCACTAAAAATTTTCAATTTGGGTGGGGATATGGCATGCTTGGGGCGGGTTTCATCCCCAAAACCCCCCCTCTCCTACGCCAATGGTTTTAACAATAAATTTACACATTTTTTTTATTTTTTTAAATATTTATTTGTTTTTTCATACATAACCTTTATGTGATAAATAAATATTACATTTGCATATATATAAATAATTTTCTTCTTATTTCTGTTGTGCATCCGTGTTGTATATTTATGCTTATTATTATTTTTCAATTTGTATGTGTTTTTTTTTTGCAAATACCATAGCCGTTTTCATAGAAAGTTATGATTAATCATTTCTTTAAACATAATTTTTTTTCCCTCAAAGTATTGGTATAAAGGTATACTATAAACAATTAAAAATATTGAAAATAAAAATTGATATGTTTGACATTGTAGCTATATATAATATTATATGTAGAAAACAAATTATTGCGCCCTTTTTTTAAAATTTTGTTCTATTGCTTTTGGTATTTGTTTTATTTTCTTAAATAAAATTATAAAACACACAATTAAAAATTCAATCTTTTGCAAAACGATAAAAAATATAAATACTAAGTATTTTCATTTTTATCCTAATAAAATTTTAAAATTTAAGTCTGCATATATATTCTAAATTGTTCCTAATTAAATCAAATTGTTTTAATTGATATGATGTTTTATTTTATTAACATTAATTATATAAATTAATGAGACTTTTTAAACAGCACCAAATTAGAATAATAGCGAGCCCAAAAATGATTTAAAAAAAATTTGTAATCATGGTGTGATATAATAAAAGATTCTAGATTTATAAGTTAAACGTTTTATATGTTTATCATGTTTGTCTTTGAGTTTTGACATAAATTTGATAATAAAAAAAGCAAATTTTAGTTTTAAGACTATTTGCCTCACGCAAAACCATAAAAAAATGTTTTGTAAAAATTTTTTTATTAAAATAAAATGCTTCAAATTATTCGCATAAGATGTTTAAAAATTAAGAAGCCATATTTTTTTAAAGTCTTTTTTAATTTTTATTGTGTATACTTTAAATAATATAAGAGTATATTAATGGATGAAATTAAAATTTTTATCTAATTTTTGTTTTATGTCTAAAGTGGTCAAGTAAAATAATTTTACTAATTTAAAAATTAATTTTTGTTTTTGTTAGAATGTTCTTGTAATGCCCAAAATACGTATTCGTGTGTTGATGGAAATTGTATTTGCAAAATCAATCATTATGGCGTGAGATGCGATCATAGTTTGATTTTTTATTTACAATATTACATAGCATGGCTTATATCCTGCAAATATTAAAGTGATATATATTAATTGAACGGCAAAAGTTGTTCGTGCATCTTGTTGTAATTTTAAAAAATGAAAACTATAAACAGTTTAAACGTGTTTCAATAACACTGGACAGCCAAAAAAACAACACATACGTTTTTTAGAGGTTTGTAAAGAATTTTCTTGCGATAACCGGGTTTAGTTTTTTTAAGGCTTCCATTATTTTTAAACCGCGTCGAAAGTTTAAAGAAAAATTCAAAAAATTTCTTTTACAATTAATTTTACAAAAAATCTGTTGGCATATTCAGATTTCTTATTAAAAAAACATATCTAAAAAAGGTTAATAAATTTTTAGCAATTTACTTTCAAGCTATTTAGGATCGAAAAACGGAGTTTATGACAAAAACCACCAATTTTACAAAAATAAAAAAAATTAAATAGTTAAAAAAATTTTAAAATCCTTACGTAAATACATTTTTTAACTTTGTTACTACCCGTATGTTTTATGATATAAAAGCCTAAAATACCCCAAAAATTAAAAAATCTTCACTTTGACACCAAATAACTAAAAATCTGTGGCCTTGGCTTAAATTCTGAATTCATATTCGTGATCAGCGCCAAAAACTTAACCAAAAACCATAGTTGCTATGAATGTTGCTTAGGGTCGTCCAAATTTTGTTAACCAGTATACTCAATGGCTCAAAGATTTAAATAATAAAGAAAAAATTAAGTTAAAGTATTGTTGTTAAAATTTGTAGGCTGTTTAATTATTCGTTTAGAACAATATAATTAAATAAATATCTATACTATGTATAATAATTATGCATATTTCCTATATATAACCAAAATTCTTGCTTTATATAATCGTTTTGGCTTAATAGATGAAGTATCAAAATAAATATTATTTCTCTTGTTACCTAAATCAAAAAGTAAACATAAGACAGGTCCGTTTTAGTTATTCTGAAAGGGGGAATAGGGGGGGGGGGCGGAGGCAGGGGGTGGGGGTAGAGTTGCATTGATGCAGAACCATTTAATTAATAAAACTAAATTTCTTAATGGATATCAATAAATATTTTCATTTGTGTAGCGCACGCTTACCCAAAATTACTTTTTCAGGAATAACAATAAAATTGGCTTTCGATATGTAGTTTCATTAAAAAATTTAATAAACCAATTTTTATGTAAATAAAATGGAATATCAAAAATTAATCTCCCCATTAACAATAATTTGTTGCAATTATCTTAAGCTGAGTTAGGGCTTCATTGAAATTGTTAAGCGACTTTGTACATAACTCATATCAATTTATATTTGTCCATGCTATTAATTAAAAAATAGCAAACTAACTTTATTTTTAAAAATCTAGAAACTAATTATTCATAAAAATGGACTTAAACACTTAATAAAGAAAAAGATGTGTGAATTAAAAAAGATTTAAATATTAATTATAAAAATGGAGAATACAAAATTTAAATAAATACCTTTCTAACTTTAATCCACAGGTTCAAAATTTATCTGCAGTTTATTTACTCCCTTTAGCGAGACAGGCTATAAAAAAATTCCACAGGCCACCAATATGTTTAAACGATTGAAAAAATAAATGGATTACACTGGAAAAACAACATAAACAATTTTTTGAGGGTTTTGTATAAAATGCGATAAAAATCTGGGGTAGTTTTTTTTCCAATGCCTCCAATTTTTTTAAAACCCCGTAAAATTCACAAATTTTTTTTTACTATTAGTTCTACAAAAAATCTATTGGCCTATTCAGATTTTTTATAAAATCTAAAAAAGGTTATTACTTAAAATTTTAGCAATTTACTTTTAAGTTATTTACAATTTTCAAAAATGTTAGTGTATTGATAATAGACGGGTAAACAAATTTAAATGGCACAACCTTGAATCTAATGAAAGCATAAAAGATTATATCAAATGGTCTCATCACGCATATATATATATACATTTGATTTAATTTTCTTCCGTATTTGGCTCCTTACACCCGTACTTGTAAAAAAATGGCCTTTTTTTACCTAGCAAATTCAGAGATCGAGAATACTTTAAAAAAATTGAAGAATTTTTTTTATTCAAAAATTTTTTGTACTTATAATTATATTAAAAAATGAGAAATTATATCTTTTAGATTTAGATGACACAAAATATTTCGCTTCCAAATCTATATGCAACACTATATGTAATCTGTTTTTTTATTTGAATTTTGAATTTAACAGTTTAGATTTGATAAATATGTAAAAAAAATTTATTATACTATTGTTTTTAATTTTTTTATTTTTGGCATTTTAACCTAAAACTTTCAATGTGTATAGCTGACTAACTAAGTTTGATTAGAAAAATGGTAAAAGGGGATCCCTAAGATGGCAGGTTTTATCTTAGTATTTAGCTTATAACTCTCAAAAATTTGTTGACCATCTTACCGCTTTTAAGTGCCAATAACTTACAAACTTGTTAGAGTTTGAAGTTACAAATGGTTACAACATCTACTCCCAATGCGCTGTTATATAGGATGCTAAAAGTGTTTTTACCTGAGGCTAAACCTTATACTTTGTATAATTTAAAAATACTTATATTAGCAATGTTAAAAAACTTCTTATGTCACAACGCTTTTATACATCAAGTAAAGTACCGAAGATGAAAGGGAAGAAGAAGGATAAAACCTGTGCCCTTTTTGTGCTAAATGATCTTTTGAAAATAATTCAAAGCAAATTTGGGTTAAATGATTGAAAATCACCTAATTTTTATTTAAAATATTTCTGATATCTACTTTCCTTACCCCCCCCCCCCCCCCCCCCCCCCCTCCTTTTTTATATAAACAGGGTATGCTTTTACTAACCAATTATGATTGGAAATCGCCTGATTGGTATAAGAATCATGGCATAAATTAACTAAATGGTTATGTTTTGTATATATGTATATTCAAAATCGGATTTAGGATATTTATATAATTGTTGTCACGATCAAAAATCATAAAAAACAAAAGAAAGTTTCCTGAAAGTTTGTTATTTTAAATTAATTTTTATATATTCTTTGATCGGAACGATTACACTGCAACCAACATAAAAAACAAAATAAACGATTTTTTGAGGGTTTTGTAGAAAATTTATTTTTGCTAATAAAAATCTCGTGATTAGTTTTTTCCAATTCCTACAATTTTTCTGGTTTAGTTGAGTAAGTTTAGGGCTGGGTTTTATGGGATAGTTAAGTTTAAGTGTAACTTAAGACATTCGCTTTTACATATGTTAATAAGTTTTCGAAATTAAAACTAGAGAAATCAAATTCTAATCAAATTTAGTTTGTCAGCTATAAATATTAATGATTGTAAGAAAATATATAAAAATAAAAAAAATAAAAGATTTAAACACAAAAATAAAATTTTTTTTTGCATATTTTAAACAGCTAAACTGTTAAATTTGCACCTCGAATAACTTATAAACCGATAACCTATTGTGTCGTAGTTTGGACGCCAAATTTTCATACAAATGCTTATGTAAGAGATTACTATACTAAAAAATTTCTTTTCTCATTATTTAATGTAAAAAATTGCTACAATGTTTTATAAAAAATGTGATTCTTAAATTTTTTAAGGTTTGAGGTCGCAAAATCTGTTTAATCAAAAGGCCATTTTAATATGAATGAATCAAAGGAGCCCAAGGCGGTAGAAAATAATTTATATAACGGCAGATCTTATAAATTTTTTCTACATGTCTTAATAAAATAATTTTTGCGTAAATATTTAATTTGTATATTTTATTTGCTTAGTTGATAAAGTTTTTTTACCTGTGAAAGATTAATTTTTTTAGGTTTAAAAAGTATTTCGTATTCCATGTTAACTTGTATTGAAAAGTTAATTATATAAATAATTAGTCTGGCTCACGAATTTGGGAAAAGAAAGGGTGTAAAAAATGAGTAATTTTTTAAAAAAATAAAATTTAAAAAAAAAAATACATTGAGTTGTTAATATGTGTTTTCTCCTTCTCAATTTTTTTTCTATTTTATTTTTTGCTTTTTATGTTATCATGTTATTAAAGTTCAAAATATGCCCAAAATCGCGTTTTTAACCTAAACAAAAATTCTAAGGCATTAAGAAAAATTCTCTTCATTTTCATAACACTAGACAACAAAAAAAACCTCGTTCAAAGTTCAGAAAAAAATTGACAAAATTTTTTTACAATTAATTCTACAAAAAATCTATTGCCATATTCAGATTCCCTATTAAAAAAATATAACTAAAAAAGGTTATTACCTAAAATTATTAGCAATTTACTTTCAAATTATTTAGGATCAAAAAACGGATTTTATGACAAACAAATTTTATAAATAAAAAAACAAAAAAAATTAAATAAAAAATAATAACCCCTTACGTTAATAATGAATGTTTTCGTTATCTAAATACATTTTTAAACTTTTGTTACTACCCGTAGGTTTTATGATATAAAAGCCTAAAATACCCCAAAAATTAAAAAATCTTAACTTTTACACCGATTAACTAAAAATCTAAAGCATTGGCTAAAATTCTGATTTTATATTCGTGATCAGCGCCAAAAACTTGACCAATTACCATAGTTGCCAATGATGCTTAAGGTCGTCCAAATTTGGTTGTCCAATGTAATCAGCACAACTTGACCAACATGAATGGTTGCAATAAATGATGCTTGGGATCGTCCAAAGTTTCCGTGCAGTTAACACCAAAAATTTGATTGAAAATGATTGTTGCCATATATGATGTTAAGTTCGTATAAATTTGGGTGCTATATATTTTGATTATGCCTATATATTAGCTTTAAGCCATAACTATGTATAAATTAAAAGTTCTCATTTTTATATTAAGATCATGTGTCACCAATTGTTAAATTATTATTAACTATACAAATCCAAGACCATTATTTTCAATGTACAAGATTAATAAAGCAAACAGAAAGGATAAAGATACGAGCATTTTTCTTTGATTGCCTAAATTCCCAATTATTACAGATAAATTTATATTAAAAACGCAATACATTTAATTATTATTGTATATAGGTTTGGATTGTCCGAGGAGTATAGAGAAGATTTACCATTTACCTACTAAATGTGATTGCCCAGTTGGCAATTATGGTAAAAACTGCACACAAAGTATATGTTTTATATTTGGTTTTCCATTACAAAAAATAAGTTTTTGCTAGCATAAATAAATGGACTCCAATAATTGGCTTATCTCATATATTTTTATTATTCCTTTAAAATGACTTTTTATGCCAAGTGGACTGATGTTAATATACCCTAAAAAGAAAAAAAATTAGAATCTTTTTTTCATCATAAAATTCCTTTGAATATTTCATCACAAAATATGAGAAATGGATTTTATTAATATATAGCTCCTACCTCAACATTTAATTAGCGTAAAATATTTCGTGTCCAAACATAATGACACTATATAATACGGGGTTTAAAAAAAATATTTAATTTTTACAGTTTATATGTTGTGAATATGCAAAATTAACCTTTTTTTTTAACTTTTTTTCCAAAATATTTAATGTTTATAGTTGACTCAATAAGTTTGCTTGGGAAAAAGGGTAAACGTTTAGGAAATCTTTAAGATGGCCGGTTTGACTGAAGATAACTCATAACTCTCTAATATTAGTCATATTCTGTATGGTAACCTGATTTAAATATATTATTTTTATTTGAGAGAATTAATTTGAGATTTTAAGTATAATTTAAAAAGGACATTCTTTGGTAAGGATAGATCCATAAAGTCGAAAGCAGTAGACTACAAAAAACGAGAGTCATTGTATGCAAGCTTTAATGTTTTCATTATCTTATTTATTCTAACTATTTATTTAACCGTGTTTTAGATAAAAAATGGCAGTTTTTCTCGAATTATATATATTTTAAAATTCATCTTTGTCTACTAACTTGTAGAAGCATTAAATTTACGATATTAATACAAATAAAAATAATATATTTTTACATTATCTGTAATAAGAATGTACCCATTGTCATGCCAATTATTCCGAGAGGTCATCGGGGCCAAAGGTCAAATGCAATCAGTATGGGTATTGTCCGTGCCGTAATGTGAGTTATGGAAAAAGCTGCGAGAAGCGTGAGTTAACCTATTTTTGATTAAGAGCAACTAGTATTTGTAGATAAGAGAAGGGGGAAAGCAATATAAAAATTTTGTTTCTTGTTTGATCGCGTTCAGTGTGTAAATTTTATGGGAGTAGTGAAAACAAAAGTTAGAGTGGCCACGATACCATATTTTTAGTAAAAATAAATTTTTTTTAAATATTTAAAAAAGTTGAAAAATTTATTTTTGCAAAGCCCTAGGTAAAAGGACGATTTATGTATTTTTGAATAGAGATTGTTAATTTTTTTTATATAAATCCTGCAGTTCATTGGAACATGCAATAGCATCTGGTAGGGGGCCATGATAAAAATTAGCGCATTCTATTATAAAAATATTTAAATAACCTGAGGTATTGGAGTTTTTATTACTTCGAGGGCTGCTTGCCAAAACCTTGTCTCTTTTAACTTCCCGATATAGGGGTGTGATGGGAGTTTTTACATGCAGATGACGAAAGTATTAAAGCCCAGGCTATAGGATTGTAAGGCCAGCGATTACCCATTTAAGTTGTTATTCAGGTTCATTATGTTATATATATTTTACCTTTCAACAATATTTTTATAAAGGCTTTCTTCAAATAGAATCTAGTCTAATCACATAAGAAATTGAATATGGAAAAGGCCAAAAAACAATAATATTTACCATATAATAATATAATAAAATTTTATTTATCAGTTATCTCGTTGAAAATATATCATGGTACATTAAATTAATATACAGTGGTTTACAGTGCCATCAATAAAGTGGCACATGTTGGAAATAGAATGATCAATAGACACATAAAATGTGGCCATCATCTACTATATTTTTGATCGTTATCATTAAAATGACACGATTACAATTAAATGATCACGATCACAATAAATTAGCCAAGATGATGTTTTTATGATATATATCATTATGTTGTGGCTAAAAGGTCACACAAATTAGTGATGTTTACCATGTAAACATATCTTAGCCATTTAATCGTGACAAAAATCATTTTGTAATCGTTATCATTTTATTAGTGACAACGATTAAAAATAAAGTAGATGATGGCCAAATTTTATGTGTCTATCAATCATTCTATTTCTAACACGTGCCACTTTATTGAAGCTAGCACTGTATTAAATTACGATATAAAAAATTATGAAATAATAAGTTGATATTAATAATTGAAACAATAATTTAATTGAATTAAACTTAAAAAATATTTAATAATTTAATAAGTTTTTTGTAGGGGAGAATATATGCCATATTTTAAATGAAAACTAAATTTAGTTGATTAAAAACAATTATTTATGATTATACCATTAAATTGGACGGTTCTCAAAAATCAATTAAAAAACTATATATATATTTCTACATTAACACAGGTCAACAAATATCAATGTCAAAAATGTGAATTTTATGAAAACAAATGCATCCCTATGATGGCCTCATATAAATAATTTTTGTTTTTTTTTAGTTTTTTCTGTCATTGGCTCCTTATATCCTTTTATTACGAAAAATGGCCTTTTTTGACCAAATTGACGGATCAAAATATACTCTAAAAAGAAAAAAATATAAAAAAAATTTATTTTTGCATATGAAAACTTCGTAACTTATATTTATGTTCATAAATAATGAATAATAAACTTTATTTATATATCAAGCTTTTACATTGGCATTTAGATAATTCATATTTCGCGTCCAAACTTAAATACGACACGTATTATAGTTTATTGTATTTGTTATTTAGCTAGAAGTTAACAATTTAACCATTGTTAATATAAAAATTATATTTTCTTTTAAATCTTTTTTGTTTTTTTTTTGACTTTTTTTTTAACGTTTCAATGTTTATACATGATTAACTATGGATTAGGACAACGATAAACGGATTTGACATGTGCTAAGACGGCAGGTTTAATCTCTGTAGTTATCTTATAACTCTCAAAAATTGACCTGTGTAATATGAGGATCAGACCGAGCCTAGATTTTTTTCTTAATTTATTAAAGTGTGCAATTGCCATGAGAATGTCAAATGCGATACAGATGGACAGTGCGTTTGTAAAGTTAAATACGGGCCAAAGTGCGAATTTGGTATTACATATATTTTATATATTTATAGGACACGAATGACATAATAAAACATTTTAATTTTAACGTGTAAAGATAAATCAGTCAATTTTGGGAAAAATTGATATGGTAATATTATAGGCATATGAAATAATTCTTTCAAGTATATATTAAATAACTCCTTTACAAATTTATATATAGTAAACTAGTTTTTTTGTTTTTTATGTTAAAATTTTATTAGTGAACTATTTAATCTAAAAACATAAAAATAAAAGATACAAAAAAACTATTACTCTATTTATAATATATTTAAAAAAATCATTTCTAAACTTACAGCAATTTTGGCCCAATGAATAATTATTGTGTTGTACTAATTATTTATTTTTTGACTAGCCCAAATATGGTTAAGCTTAAACTAAAAACCATAACAATCAATTAATTGAACATTTATATTATAAAAATTCTTTAGCTCTAAGTTCAGGTTAAGTGATTGCCTAGTACCCGACAGGGCTAAGAGGGACTATGTCCTGACGGGTATGCCGTCTCTTTCAAGAGATGTAGGGCAAGGGGGCATTGTTTTAGCAGGTGAATGACTCTGGCCTTCAACTTTTGCCAGAGTTGTAAAGCATGCATGCTATAATATTCCGGAGAGTGCGACGTCATTTCGATGGAAATTGTGGTATTGGCGGAGAGACGCGCTTAATTCTATTGACCCTAGGGGTTATGAATGTCGCCGCATAGCAATTTTAATGCTCCTCACCCAAAAAAGAATACTATAAAACCTTTAAATATTTTATCTTTATTACCCTTCTTAGTTTGAAATAGTTATATATTTGACATCTTTGCAACGAATTACAACTAAACTGAAAAAATAAAAAATAAACAATTTTTTGGGGCTTTAGAATTTTTGGGATAAAATTCCGGGTTTTTTTTTTCCAATGCCTCCATTTTTTTTGAACGGCGTTTAAAATTAAGAAGAAAATTTACAAATATTTTTTAACTACTAATTATAGAAATATTATACTGGCATATTTAGATTCAATATAAAAAACATATCTAAAAAAGGCTATAGCTTAGCTATTTACTTTCAAGATTAGGATTGAAAACGGATTTTTGTATAGATATAAATTGTTTTTATATAATGTGACATCTATAGTTTTACGTTTATTTTTTAAAAAAATTAAAAATAATTTTATTGCAACTTTATTTTTTAGTTTTTAAGTAAATTTTCTAGAATGCAATTGTAATGCGACAAATACATATGACGGAGACGTAAAATGTGACTCGAGAGGACAATGCAATTGCAAAAATGGTTATTACGGAAAAACATGCAATTTAGGTAGAATATATAAATATATTAGTAAGCCCTAACCTTAATCTCTTGCTTCCACTTGCTTAAACCATTGTATTCAATGAAAAGCTTCTAAATAGATATTATATTTTACTTTGTATGATAATATATGAAAGTTATTTCGATTTCGAATTTATTTCCTATAACACAGGTTATCTATCTATCATCAATGTCAGAAACGTACGAAAACATAAAAAAATGCATCTTTTGGCCTAATCTCATATATATTTTTAGCTTTTTTTCCCGTCTTTGGCTCCATAGAGCATAACAAAAAACGGCCTTTTTTGACCAAATTGATAGATCTATACACCCTATAAAAGAATAATTCAAAAATATTTTTTGGATATAAAAATCCTTGTAACTTAAATTTATAATCACAAATAATCAGAAAAAAATTGATTAAATTATCATGCTTTTACATCGGCATTTAGAGAATGTAAAATATTTTGCGTCAAAGCTTAAATACAACAGGATATTCAGTTTTTAATAAAAATATTATAAGTGTGAATTTAACAGTTAACTATTGTGTGCAAAAATAAAATTTTAATTTATTTTTGTTTTTAAAACTTTTTTGTTTTGACCTTTTTTCTATAAATTTTAATGTTTATAAATGACTAACTAAGTGTTAGGAAAACGGTAAACGCATTTAATATTACCCAAGATGGCAAGTTTGATATCTGTAGATATCTCATAACTTTCAAAAAATTGTTGACCTGAATAATATTTTTAACTTTTTAATTTTTCAACAATAGGCAACGGCCATTAGAAATTTTTTTATATTATAAAATTTGGTCAATAAAATATACAGAAAAGAGTTAAGATGAATAAATTAAATATAATTAAAAATATTAAATAAATAAAAATATTCACTAAATAAAAAAAAAGGCATTTTGATTGTTTATATGTAACACGACATCTAAAGTAAGTTAAAAAAACTTTAATTGTTTTGCATTTCTTTCTGTTATATGCTTATTCGCTTTTCGTTTAAATATATTCTAAAATAAAACAAAGGTATTTTAAAAAATTTGCAGAATTGTATCGTTTTTCTTTAAAAAAAAATTTAATATCATAATTCTTGCTTTTAGGTATCATGTTGTGCAATAAGTATCTCGATTTACAACTGCGGAAAGCAGAAAACAAAATTTTAAAAGAAAAAAATTATACGCATTTGTTTTTATGGCTATATATTTTTAACAGCTAATCAAGGATAATATTATTTTAATAATAAAGCGAATGCATTAACTTTTTTTATGTTTAAATAACTCACTATCTATATCAAACTTTGGTAATACAGTTATTTTAATAAAAAATTATATTCCTTTTGTTTAGATAGGTTATTTAATAAAATTATACCTTTCCACAAAAAATTTGTAAAATTTTAAACATAGCAGTTTTAAGCTCCTTTCAATACATTGTTAAATGTAAACTTTCTAATTCTTGGATTTTGCATAAGGAAGATTGCAGTTCTGAGACACAATTTATTATTTAATACTATTTAGCTCGTGAATGTCATTCAGATAATTCGGTAAATAGCCAAAATGATGTTTTTGGCAATTGTAATTGCAAAATTGGATATTACGGAAAGAATTGCTCCCAAAGTATGCTATAATGTATTTAAATACAATGAATAAATACAACTTTTATAATTATATTTTATAAAAGTTAGTTCATTCTTTTGTTTTAAATGGGACGTGTAAGTAATCATAATTTTTAGATATGTTGTATATCCATACTGAATAGTTAATTAACACTGGACAAAAAAATCTAGACGACCCTAGGCATCATTTATGGCAACTATGGTTTTGGTTAAGTTTTTGGCGCTGATCATAAATTTAAAATCAGAATTTTAGCCAGTGCCTCAGATTTTTAGTTATTCGATGTCAAAGTTGAGATTTTTCGTTTGGGGGTATTTTGGGAACGGAAACATTTATTAATAACGTAAGGCGTTTAAATTTTTCTGTAATATTTTATTTTTTTATATTTTTTATAAAATTAGTGTTTTTTGTCATAAAATCCGTTTTTTAATCCTAAATAATTTGAAAGAAAATTGTTGTTAAATTTAGGTAATAACCTTTTTTAGATATGTTTTTTATAAGGAATCTGAATATGCCAATAGATTTTTTGGAAATTTAATAATAGTTAAAAAAAAATTTTAAATCTTTTTCTAAACTTTGGTCGCGGTTTAAAAATTGAAGGCATTGGAAAAAAAACTAAACGCAGGATTGTTATCGCAAGAAAATTCTCTACAAAACCCTCAAAAAATCGTTTATGTTGTTTTTTTTTGTTGTCCAATGTAATCTTTTGATTGAACACAATCTTAAAAGCAATTATGAATGTTTATGATTTAGATAGTTCAGTTGCAAACATTTTTGTCATACACGCAGGAGGTTAGGAGTGGTTTGATGTTGTGCATATGCGTCGATTTTTTAGAAAAAATTAAAAAAAGCGACCGATTTCACTTGAAACATTAATAACTTTTTATTTTAAAAGGGTAGGCAAATTTTTGAATTAATAAAAGTTTTCAAAGGCGCTTCTTTTTTGCAAAATTTAGTCTAGAGTGCATATTTTATAATTAATTTAGATAACTGTTTTTTTGTAATAATGTGTTTAAATTATTTACATTTTACTAACACCTGAATGCATCTATGCATAATATGGCAAGCGAACCTTAAAATAAGTCTACAAAAATTAATGAATGATTCACGCGATTTATGGTGCAGCGAATTTAATGTTTCGGTTTTTTTGACCCCCATTTAAACCCCGAACCAATATTTCAATAATTGATTTGGATAAATTAATTAAACTAATACTTTTGGCTACCTCGTAGTTTAAGATCTATCATTATTAAAAAAAAAAGATTGTCTCAAGAGTTGGCTTACAAATAATTAAAAGTAATAAATATATTGGTAATTTTGAAGATTTTATTTTTGAAGTTGGCTCATATATCTAATATGTTGTCGAGCGGTTTTATGATTTATTATACCGTTTTCATTTTGTTTTAATATTCATTTTTATTTATTAAAGATATCAATTTAAATTTATTCCATAATTTCTATTAAAAGACAGATAGAGGAAAGGGGTGGATGTCAGTTTTATATAAATTTATTTACTAAACAAATCTATTTTTAAGGGTACGATGACGGTATAGATTTGGAACGGTGCGACATCGCTGGCCACTGTGATAGTAACCAATTATATTTAAAGAATATTTTACAACACAGGTCAATAAATATCAATTCACAACCCTGAATCTTATTTGAAAACAATAAAGTATATATCCCCATTATGGCCTTCTCTCATATATACGTTTTTCTTAGTTTCTTCGGCCCTTTACATCCGTCCTATTACAAAATGGCCATTTTGACAAAATCAATCGAGAATCTAAAAATATATAGAATTTTTTGCCATTTAAAAGTCCATTGTAAATTTATCATATTAAATTATGAGAAATAAATTTTTTTGTATGTCAAGCTTTTTCATCAGCATTTAGATAATCGCTTCCAAACTTAAATAAGACACAATATAATAGCAGATTTTTATAAAAATTTTATTTGAAATTTCAATTAAACAAAGTTGTTGATGCAAAAAAATTTTTTAATTTATTTTTGTTTTTTGAATCTTTTTTTTTGGCTTTTTTTTTCTAAAATTTTTAATTATAGCTGATTAAACAAGTTTGATTATTACATAAAAGGTAAACGGATTTGAAAATTCTAAGGCTGACAATAATCTCCGTATTTAGCTCATAACTCTCAAATATTTGTTGATCTGCGTAATATAACTCTAGATGAGCAAGAATTAATTTAATATTTTATTTTAAAACTGTTTGATTTTTATTTTTTTATTATTTTTTTAACCATGACAAAAATTTTGTTCAAATCATATATTATTTGCTTTTTTTATTTAAAATTAATAAAATGCGAGTTTGATTAGTTTGTGCTTCCGTTAAAAGGAAAAAGATAAAATAACAGTCCTCACATTTTTTATAGGGTAAGAAATAAGACTTAGGAA